>OY813000.1:70080271-70095271 GCA_963681545.1 Germaria angustata
ATTCGTGTGGCAAATCGTCATAAAATTTGTGGTGTTTTATAGGCAAAGTCGATTTTAGAAATTGTAAGTCTTCGTACTTTCCGGACGTTATTTGTCTTCTTTCTTGATGAAGTTGGTGTAAATCTTACCACTCCAGTGCTACTACTACATTTCTATTTATTTTTTGGGGGAGATTTTTCCATTCATCAGGAAATCTAGCTTTAAAATTAATTTCACCATTTGGTATGTATTGTATTGCTCGAATGTCCGTTACTCTGAGATCGCCTTTTCTACGGCCAGGGCGAATATTTTTGCAAAATTGAACATTGTTAAATTTTTTAAAAAATGAATGATCCAAATAAGTAACATCATAAGGTTCAGGTTTTTTCCTTGCTGCTTTACATATCGCAGTATATTCAGCAGGCACATCAATATTTCTATTTTTCATGGCTCGTTCAATCGTAGAGTGTACACTATCAGCTTCCATTTGAGTATAACCAATTTCCAATATTTTTTGCTCAATTGTTACTTTATGTTTGACTGCTGTATTCAGCAAGGCATTACTCATCACACAATTGCGGTTTTGATAAGTGCAACCGTCACTATAAAATATTATTTTCACGGGACTATTATTTTCACTGAGAATCTTTTTTTCCACAAAGTAAACCCATATACTTGCAAATTCTTCAGCATGTAGTCCACCTTCGGCTTCATTCCACAAAAAACAGTAACCTTTTTGATTTTTAAGATTATAAAAAACTAAATTGTGCACCTGCAACTTTGTGCGGTAATATAGGCTGCTAACATGGGATTTTGGAGCCATTAGGACCGCTTCCAGGTCTACTGTAAAAACATATGTTTCCTCGTTTTTGTCTTTACTCTTTTCCTTTCTAGCCTCTTTTTTCTTCTCTTGGGAAGTGCGTACTCTTCATAAGGGATGTTACCGACTGAATAGCGTGCACATAATTCACATTGATCTTTTTTTGGCATAACAGGGCCAATTTTTTATCATCAAGTGTTTTATAAAATGCTGCTACTGAGAGTGACTGCATGTTCTTCTTTTTGCACCAATCATTTACATAAAAGTCGTAGAGTTCCCCTTTTGTGCGCCATTCTGGTAACAGATATTATTTTTGCGTATCAGCACGACAGTAATGGGATTCCATTGATGGAAGGGCATCCAAAAATGAATAAAGGCATTGCCTTTCATTTGTTAAGTACCCCTTCTTCTGAATAATTTTTTTAGAAACTGTTTCTGAAATTGAATACTTCTTCGACCAATTAAGCACAGCCTTTGCACCTACGTCCAACGTGTTCAAGAAAAACTTTCTGCACCTCGAATTGTTTTGTTTTGTACCTTCAGATAATATTTAAAAGTTAGACTTCTTTTGGATTCATTTAATACTTTTCTATTTCGCGGTCTATTAACTGGAGCTGATTCAATCAAAGTTTTAACGTAAACTTTTTTTCTTCCCAACTCATTTTCCAAAATTCTTTAAAAATATTTTCTCTATCACCGTCATTTATCTCCGCACATTTCATGGCACCGAATTTTTTACATCTGCATCTATCCTTCATATTTCTTGATTCTTTCATCTTTTCATAATTCCAAACATTCCCGTCCTTTACTTTTCCAAAATAACGTTTACCCTTTTCTCTACGAATTCTATTTTTGGCCGAAAACCAAGCTGAATTTTCAACTTGGACTCTTTTTTTGCGAGTATTAGTTTTGGTTGGTAACTCGTATGAATCATCGGAGTCACTATGAAAACCATATGGAACCAGACCTATGATTCCGTCGTCTAACTCAAATCCATAATGGCTTTCAATTGATTGAGTTCCAAAGTTGCTGTTTCCAGTAAATTCCATGGTTGGCGTCTGATAAAATAATAATTAACAATATTTTTGAAGAATTTATTTTAATATATTTACCTTAAGCACCATAAAATATATAGCCTTATTAAGTTCACATTTTTTTATAAAAAATAATATTTTAAACTAGTTTTACTCATGTAGAGGTTTTGAAAAGAAAATTATACATAAATTGAAATAATTTTAACAATTAAGAAAATTAACACTGTTAAGTTATATTATCGCTGCAATACTGACTCATTGATATTGAACAAAATTTAGCATACGTTAATTATTATAAAACAGTTATTCGATTTTTTAATACATGTGTTGGAACAATTTGACAGAAATGGTTAAACTGTACTTTTTATAGGGACTTAGAGCTTTTTCTTGTGATAAATTGGACTTAGCGCTTTTGCTCATCACTACAAAACAGCAACAACAAATGAGATAACTGTAATTTTTTTCTTTGTAATCAATGTATTTTTACTTATTGCACATTGCTGCATTAAAATCTCAATTTCTGAAAAAAGTGGACTTAGAGCCTTTGCATGTTAAGCCAGCGATATGTATACCTGACACTGCAGCATAAATGTTTGCTTTGTTTCTTTTAATTTTAGAAATTGAACATTCAGAATCATGAAAGACCATGGCCAATCGATTAGCCAAAACGCCTTCATGTAATTTTTTTTAAATCTTGCATTTTTCGGCAACTGATAACCTTTTTTGCTTACGTGCTGCTGACATTGTTACGATTAAAAGAAAACTAATAACTGATGCAAAAATAGTATGAAACATTACGTACGAATGTAAAGAATTTTATAACGGTAAATGATGATTGGATTTGTGTTGAATTTTTTTATGCTATCCATGTATTTATATAGTACTACATATATTAATGCGACAAACGACATATAAGAATTCAAAATTATGTTAAAAATAGAAAAATTAAATAAAAACAAATATATATATATATATATATATATATATATATATATATATATATATATATATATATATATATAAGTTAATAATTCTGTGAGTTCCTAACCGCTTACACGGTTTTATAAATGAAACTCGCAGTTCAATTGTCTAAATGTGACTAACTTTTTTATTTATTTTTTTCCTTTTTTTTTAATGTTTGACAAAAAAATAATTAAATAATTTAAAAAAAATTATATAAATTTACAAAGGTAGAAATTTATAATTACAAGATAACAAGTATGAAAATTCTTATGAAGTAGTTAGATGTGTGCTGTTTTAGTTTGTTTTAGTTTTGTGTTAGTAGTATGTGTTAACTTCCCCCCTTCTCAAGAGTGGAACGTCCTCGTTTCAATGTACACTAGTAGCTTAGAGTATTAATGTAGAATATTAATGTAAGAATTGTGTAGAAAATTATTTGAAAAATTTATTTTTTTAAATGTATCTGTGCAAAAGAGAGAAAAATTTATAACAAAATGAAAAAGAAAATTTGAAGATTATTATCTAATATTATTTTTGTGTACTTGTTTGCCGTCTATTATAACCTTTGTACCTAAGTCTTTTTCAACAACCTTTTCCAAATATAACTTATCCGTTTTATTGCCCAATCTTTTATTTTGTCGAACAAATACAATGTCACCTGTGTTAAATTTCCGATTTTTATTAACTACTTTTGTTTCAACCTTTGTTTGTGCTGCTTCTATTTTTTTCCGTACGCTTTCTAAGTTTTCAGTATGAAAATATTGCAGAATATCAATTGGCTTTTCCTTTGTAATTGAGTGTATTGTGTTATTATATCTTTGAGTGGCAAAAAGTATTAAGTCTAATGTATCACTGACATCATGCTGCGCTCTTAGACATCTTGCAATTTCAAGCAAAGTCGAATGGAACCTTTCCACTTGACCATTGCTTTCACTGTTTAAAGGTGGTATGAAAAATTGTTCAATCCCAAAAAAATTTCGTAGCATATTTTTAATAGTATTCGACTGAAACGACTTTTCGTTATCAGAAACTATAAGCTTAGTGTTTTTAAAACAGTTAAGGATTTGTAAAATACCACTTTTAACATCTATAAGAGCTCTAGAATTTATTGGTATGGAAACTGCAAATTTTGAAAACTTGTCGAGGCAAGTAAGAAAATGAACTTTATTAGTTGAAAAAATATCTATGTGAAGAATATGGCCAGGAAAATCTGGTATTGGTGATAAACCGATTACTGGTTTTAGTGGTTTTCTATTGTATTTATTTTCCAAACATATTTTGCAGTTTTTAATGATTGTATGAAGCATTTTCTTTATTTTAGGAAAAAAATATTCTGATGTAATTTGTTTGTAATTTTCATGTACAGATCGGTGAGCGCGGTTATGCTCTAAGTTTAATGTTTCTAGTTGATCTTCTTTATTAGTTAAATCTATTACAAATTTTTGTGAGTGAACGAATTTTATAGATGGAAAATGATCAAGTACTTCATCTTGAATTTCTGCTAACGTGCTTAAATCGCAATATATTGCGTTTACTGATCGATGGTTAACGCAACTTTGCAAATTTAATAAAAGTTTTTGAACTTTACTGTAGTTTATAATATGTCTTTTATATTGCTTAAATAAAATTTTTGTTATTTTGTTATCATCAGAAGCTTTTGAAATAATTAATTGATTTGGAAATTGATTAATGGGTGCAGCTATTAATTTAATTGTCTTTGAAAATGATTTTTCACTATGTACTGTTTCTGATTCTGTACTATTGAAATTGTGCATATACTGTCGTGATAGTGCATCAGCTACAACGTTTTCTTTGCCAGGTTTATAATAGAATTTTGGGCAAAAATCAGCAATAAATGCTTGCCATCTTTTAATTTTAGAATTTGGATTTTTATCAGAAGTTGCGAACGTTAATGGCTGGTGGTCTGTAAAAATGTTAATATTTTTAACTCCGTAAAGAAAATGTCGTAACTTTTGTAATGACCAAACGATACATAGCAGTTCCCGCTCATTTGTAGCATAATTTTGCTCGGTAGGCGAAAGTGTGCGAGATATCATGGTAATTGGTTTATCATTTTGCGACAGTACAGCTCCAATTGCGTTGGAGCTGGCGTCAGTCGTCAACTCAAATGGCTTATTGAAATCCGGATGTTGAAGCAATACATCCTCCGATGCTAATATACGCTTTACCTTTTCAAATGCCGTAAGTGCTTCTGGAGATAAACTAATTTTAACATTTTTTGACATATTTGCTTTAATATTGCCGTTTTTTCCGCGAAGGTATGTTGTTAGTGGTTTTACTACGTCAGCATAATTTTTAACAAACCTTCTATAGTATCCGGCTAGGCCAATAAAAGATCTTAACGACCTAAGGGTTTTTGGTGTTTGGAAATTAAGAATGTCTTTTACTTTATCTGGAGAAGTCTTGATTCCATTTTGTGCAACAACAAATCCAAGAAACTCAACCTCGTGTCTAAAGAATTTAGATTTTTCTATTGATATTCGCATTCCAGCATTTGAAAATTTTTTTAATATTTTATCAACATGAGAGATATGATCATATGCGTTTTCCGAAAAAATTATTACATCGTCCATATAGACAAAACATGTTTTTCCGATCTCATCTCGTAAAATATCGTCAATTGCTCGTTGAAAAATGCTTGGAGCATTTCTTAGCCCAAAAGGTAAGCGACAAAATTCATATTTTCCGTTGTTTACACTAAAGGCAGTTTTACATCTATCTTTCTCTGCTAACAAGATTTGATGAAACCCAGATTTTAAATCAAGAGTTGTAAAAACTTTTGATTTGCCTAAATTTGATAAGATTACTGCAATGTCTGGCATGGGATATTTATCAGGAACTGTAAAATCATTTATTTTTCGAAAATCTATTACCATTCGTAATTTTTGTTTACCGTCAGAATCAACTCCCTTTTTATTGACAACATGTATGGGTGAGTTATACGGTGATGATGATTTTCTTATAATCCCATCTTTAAGCAGATTTTCTATTTCTGTATTTATAAATGTTGATGCTGAAATAGGATACGGATAGCTCCGAGAATAAATTGGTTCTTTTTTAGTTAAATTTATTGTAGCTACAACTTGTGTATTGGCTGGTAACGCTCTATCTGGGTCAGTAAATGCTACTTCATTGCTTCTAATAAGGTTTTCAAAATCACCATGTAATTCGAGAGGAACATATTTGTTATCAATATCTATTGAATTTACTTGTTCGCATAAAAAATGGTTAATTTTTTCTTTTCCGGTTTTATGAAAAAGTACACCAGACTTAGCATCAATAACAGCCTCAATTTCTTTCAAGAAGTCAAAGCCTAAAATACCGTCAAAAGAACATAAACATGGCAATACAAAAAAGGTTGTGGTATGGTTCAAAATATTTATAGTACATTTTTCTTTGATAACCGTAGATCCGTTTATTGATTTGATCTGAAAAGGTTCAGTTACTGGCATAATAGCTTTAATAAAACTGAAATTTCTAATATAATTTTTGGAAGTGCCCGTATCTACTAAAATATTTAGCTCTTGACCATTTATTGCTTTTTTGACAATATATGGCAAGAGCGATTTTACACTAAAAAATTCAAGGTATCAATTGCATCACTTTCAGATTCGTTGCAAGATAAATTTTCTTTTTCATACATATCATCAATTTCTTCATAATTTTCAGCGTAATTTATTCTTTGAATTTTTTGAAATGGAGACTGACCGGAGTTATTACCTAAAAATTGACGTTTAGGCCTATTTTCGTGAAAAATCCCTTTTTGTATATTAGTATCTAAATTCGAGTTTTGAGGTTGATGCTCTGATCCACTTGAATGTGCAGTTGGTTTTTTTAAGTACGACGTGTTTTTATCAATATCCATTGGAACAGGCGGTACATATTGCGAGAATCGTTTGTCAATTGATATTTGTTGAAAAGCTTTGGCTGAATTATTATTCGAATAAGGAGAATTTTTTTGGGTTGAATTTTTTGAACTAGCAAAAGCATTTGCAAATTTATAGCGTTCATGGTTTTGCTCAAGTTCTTGAGCAGTTGCTAAGGCTGATGGCAAATCTGGTGGATTTGCAGAAAAACAAATATCACATAAAGGTTTACGAAGACCCGATATAAATACTCGTAGCGCGTTCATTCTTGCTCGCTCGTTTAGAGCTTCGATAACCTCATGTTTACCCGTATTCGTCATGAGAATTTTATTTACGATAAGACTAAGTTGTTTGTTAACTTTATCATAATACTCACTTATTGACAATTTACCTTGTCTTAAAACACTGAGCTCATTTTCTAACAAGTACAATGGTCTTTTATCAGAGTAAGACTGATCTAATCTCGATATTATAGCATCAAAATTAAAAATTGTATTAAACGAACTTAAAGTGGAATTTGCTTCACCTATTATCTTATTTCGTAAAATACCCATGGCAACATAATATGATTCAGATCCCTTTGTATAATAATTTATGGCAAACTTTGCGGATTCTCTCCATGCTGGATATTCGCATGCATTTCCGTTAAACTGTGGAAGTGATTTTATGAGATCTAAATTTATATTGCCAGCGGCAGCACCAGGTTGAATAGTCACTGGAATTAAAGGTTCCACTCGACTTGGCTTTAATTGTTCGACAGCATGTGTTAAACTCTGAATTTGCTCTAAAATCTCTGCTCTAGCTATATCTGCTACAGATTCAACCAGATTAACTACTTCATTTCTATTCATTTTGTTTGTTTCTCTGTTTTTAAATTATGCAAAAAAAAAAAATCGTGGATTTCAAATAAGTTTGTTAATAACAAAATTTTAAGATTTAAGTTATGTGTAAAATAAAGAATAATAATAAGTAAACAATAAATAATAAAATCTCAAACAAATAAACAATAGAATATTTGTAATGTTAAGTTTTAATATTAAAACTAGTGAATATATAAGTTTGTTTAATTCTCTTTTCTTACTCTGCGATGAAAATTATGAATATCAATCTTGAAGTTATGAACGTCAGTCTCTCGAGCTTTCTTTCTCAGCTTGTGTCTTGAAAATTCTCTGCGATGAAAATGATGAAAATCAATTCTTGAAGTTACGCCAATCCTCTCGAGCTTTCTGTGGTTCTTATAGTTATTTAGGTTACTCAGATATTAGGTGCTTGTTTCTTGAAAATTTTTTTTTCTAACGCAAAATAGTTATCTTTACACGCATACAAATGTGTATTGTTTCTTCCTCCGTTTTTTTATCTTTTGAATTTTTTCGATTGTTTATTTCATAAAATTTTTTAATTATTTTTTTATAACTTTTCATATAAAAATTTTTCTCATTAATTTGCAATTACAAGAAACGCCTTTATTATTTGCTGTTCCTTTATTAAATTTAAAAAAAAATTATATCTTTTAAACGTTGGGCGCCAGTTAATAATTCTGTGAGTTCCTAACCGCTTACACGGTTTTATAAATGAAACTCGCAGTTCAATTGTCTAAATGTGACTAACTTTTTTATTTATTTTTTTCCTTTTTTTTTAATGTTTGACAAAAAAATAATTAAATAATTTAAAAAAAATTATATAAATTTACAAAGGTAGAAATTTATAATTACAAGATAACAAGTATGAAAATTCTTATGAAGTAGTTAGATGTGTGCTGTTTTAGTTTGTTTTAGTTTTGTGTTAGTAGTATGTGTTAACTTATATATATATATATATATATATATATATATATATATATATATATATATATATATATATATATATATATATACAGTGAAAACTCTACTAACGGACACCTCCCGTAGGCGCTCGCCTCTTTTCAACGGACAATTTTTCTAGTCCCTTTGTTTTCCAAGAATTTTTAGAACAGATCACTCTCTTCTAGACGGACACTCCACTGGCCGGACGCGGACACCATTATTCTATAAAATACCTCCAGTAGACGGACAAAATTGTTAACCAACAATAAAAAAAAGTACCAATCATGCGAGAAAACTACAAAAAATACATCAAAGTATACAAAATTAACATACCCCACAGCAACACTATTTATGCATATAAAATTATGTGATTCCCCTTTTCGATATCATTGACAGTTTGTTGTGTAGTTTTTTATGTTTTTTCATCGTGGTCATTTGAAACTGTGTATCGATTGCGTGAAGTACATACATATGTATGTATGTATTAACATTGAAGAATTTTTATTGTAGGATGGCTGGACGAAATTCTCTTACATTAAAAGAAAAAATTAAAATAATAAATGTGCAAGAACAAGAACAACTTTCAGTGCCTGAAATTGCAAAAAGGTAACAAATCTAAACATTTTTGAAAATATGTCTGCAAAAAAAGCCAGAAGGCAAGCAAACTCTAATCAGACTAGAATCTATCAGTTCTTTTCCGCTACTATATACATACATACATTGACAGTTTATTATTAAAAAATTTGTATCTCGAAAGATCTGGCGTATAACTTGTGTTTATATAAATGAATCTTTAAACAAAAATGAATTAAAAAAATAAAAAAAAAATAAATAAAAAAAAAGTCATAATAGGATTTTTAATAGCGCAAAGTCTTGGACTTTTTTAATGAACTATCCCGTAAACGGACACCTCCAGTTAACGGTCAAATCTGCTGTAAGGGTCAGTGTCCGCCTACGGGAGATTTCACTGTATATATATATATATATATATATATATATATATATATATATATATATATATATATATATATATATCTGTGTCGTTTTATCATAACATCTTAAGTCTAATATTTTAAGATAGGACTTAAAATGTTATGATAAAACGACACACACACACACACACACACACACACACACACATATATATATATATATATATATATATATATATATATATATATATATATATATATATATATATGTATATATATATATATATATATGTATATATATATATATATATATATATATATATATATATATATATATATACTTATATATACTTAATATACAATAACACTGTGTGTAATTTTTTAAGTCATGGCAAAATAACCATATACGGACACCACTACGTGATAAAAGACTAAAAAAAAAGACCCGTGTCTCCCAATTTTTCCCAAAGTCATGCACTTTTTTTTATGTGCCGCCAAAGATTAGCATGTTAACATTAACAAAGCTGTCAAAAATGTTGTTAACATGCTAATGTTAAAAAATCGAATTTTTTTAAGTTTTTTGCGATTTTTATCTGGAAGGAGAAGTTTTTTTGATTTTATATGTTCTTAATTTTTGTTCTTTATGACAAGACCTACAAGTTTGCCTCAGAGAGTAAATCGAAATTCGGAACGGTTTGCAAGATATGAGCCCGAGAAAATGATCACTTTTTTGCGAAAATGATACCGAGGCCCCAAATCTTTGGCGGCCCATAAAAAGTGCATGACTTTGGGAAAAATTGGGAGACACGGGTCTTTTTTTAGTCTTTTATCACGTAGTGGTGTCCGTATATGATTATTTTTTTTCGTGTTGCACTGTGTAATTATATATTTGCACAGAAAAATATTATCTTCATTCAAGAATTTCAAAAAAAAAAAAAAAAAAAAAAAAAAACATTTACATACGGTTTATTTTTTGCACACATCCCGTAACCGTACTTGATCGCCACTATTAGGCGCCAATAGTTTTCAAATGGACATACACATTACAACAACAACAAAAACAGAAGTATACTCAGTATAAAAAATGTAAATAATCTTTATACCTATGTACATATATTGAGTGAGGACAATCAAAAATAGTACAAAAATGTCGTTATTTTTTAACATTTTGAGCATTTGGGTTTTCTCATAAATGGAATGTAATGTGAAAGAGGTAAACAAAGCCAAATCTGCCAAGGAAATCGTCGATATGTTTTCCTTGAAAATCAGAACTGTATATAATATCATATCCTGTGCTGAAAAAGAAGGAGGAGTAGAATTAAAAGGATCCACAGGCAGACCGAAATGGTGACACCACGTTTTGAAAGAAAAATAATTAGAACTGTTTATGATAACACCCAATTCAGCTGAGTTACGTGTTTCTCATGCAACATTCAGACATTTTCTTCAAAAGCAGAAAGATTTATCAAGAGTGGCGAGGAAAAAACCCTGCTTTCAGCTCAAAATATGGAAAAGAGATTAAGATTTGCCACCGAACACGTTTTACCTCCTCCAGAGTAGTGGGACGATGTTATTTTCTCAGATGAAACAAAAATTATGCCTTACTATCATGACGGATCGCAAAAAGTTTGGCGTAAGCCCCTAACATCACTAGAAAATAAAAATCTTATTCGTACAGTAAAGTTCGGAAAACTTTCCGTAATGGTATAGGGCTGTATATCCAGAAAAGGAGTTGGAATTTTGGATGAAACATCGACTTGTTATTCTAACAAAAAAAAAAAAACGAACTGACCTCCAGCGTTAAAAAGTTTGGGTTTATTAACCCGGATAATCCGCATAAATTTAATAACAAATACTAAATGTCTACATACATATGTATGTATGTAGTTCAGATATTAAAAGAACAAGCATATGTACTCATATACATATGTATGTATGTATGTAATTACAAAATTACAGTTAAGTAAAACATTCTGAAATAAGTGACTGACATTTTACTTTTTTTATTATTTTCAGTAAAAAATAAGTATATCTAATGTACTCAAAGCTTTGTAGTGCTCATCAGTTGTTGCCATAATAATAAAAAAATCGATTTCAACATTTATCATCTAGCCCGAATTATGCATAGAACTGATACTTATGCACACAAATTTGTAATTCCCCGAAAAAATTCACAAAAATAGCATGTAAAATATACAAACCAGCTCAAGCAACAAAAGAGAGTAAAACAAACAAACCATAACTAAAACAAAAACAAAAAACCATTTAAACAAGCAAAATTCTTCGAGTTATAGAAATCATGTGTATGTTTTTTGTTCGAGTTATGGAGAACTTCGACTTATGGAAGTTCGAGTTACGGAAGCAAAATTGTACGTAATTTGTTCTTCTAACGCTACTGCCAACCAAATTAGTTCGACTTAGAGAAAATTCGAGTTAGAGAAGTTCGAGTTATGGAAGTTCGACTGTATATATATATATATATATATATATATATATATATATATATATATATATATATATATATAATGTATTATACATGTATGTATATATATATATATATATATATATATATATATATATATATATATATATATATATATATATATATATATGTATATATATTATATATTATATATTATATATATATATATATATATATATATATATATATATATATATATATATATATATATATATATATATATATATATATATATGAGCCGCTCAGTGCACACATCGATTAACTCCATAAAACGAAAAGTTGAGAAACACGATGATGTAATGTATATTGTTTTTTAAAATTCCTCTGATAATATGAATTCAAATATATAATGTAGAATGCATAATTGCAGATATAGCTTTCATCTAACTGTAATAAGAAAGAACATCCAACAAACAATCGTCAGTAATGTTACAGTTTTTATGTGACTGGTGGAGTTAATCGATTTGGCAACTGAAAAAAGTAATAAAGTTAAATTTAGTCTTTACATTTTTAAGTTTTTTATTACAGAAAAAGTTAGTTATTATACATTTTTATCACAGGTTTTCCATAAAAATCTACCCACTAAAGATTTTCTTATATTAATGGCTTGAAATTCTGTATCTTCATTATAGTCACATTTGAATTGTATGAGATAGGGTTTAAATCTTTCTAACTTTATCCAGCATATTTTAAGCCAATTTACTGGAAGCCCTGTGACGGTTACTTTTCTGTTAATGACAGACTGTTCTAAAGGTTTTGTTGACAAAAAATCTTGGTGAGTCATTTGAATTAGATGAAATGGCGCTTTCTTTTTACATGTTTTGATTATATGGTACCAATCATCTGGTGAAAAAATGTTTTGATTTTTTTTCGCACATGACTCAATAATGGCAAAGTCTGAGTCATTTGGCAAATAGCTGTGTCCACTTACCAAAAATTTCATCTCAATTGATTCAGCTTTGATTTCCGCGCTTTGAACAAGTTTCAATAAACTTAAGACTGTTTTAATATTTCTGTTTTGCCCGGTACACGAATCCGAATATGTTATTATTTTTTCGAAGTTTGCAGCGCAAGTCTTTATGTACTTTATTAGACAAGATGAAATTTCTTGAGACCCACGAGATCCTTCAGTTTCTGGCCAAACAAACATGTGGCTTATATTTTTATTGAATTCATGACATCCAAAATTATAAACATATAAATTTCTCTTATAATAAGCTCCGGATGTGGTCAACTTGGGAAAGGCTAAAGCTTTTTCCAAGTCAAAAGAAAATACGAACAATTTTTCCGATGTTGCCATTCGATCGGCAGCCATTTGACTACGAGCCCGTTCAGCCTTTTCTAAGTAAGTTTCCTTTTCAATTTGTGCCATCTTAATTCCCTCATCGTCTGAAGATTTAATTTTTATTTGAAAAGCATCACAAGTTTGACACGTATCCTTTGGTGGTTGTTTAAAATATAAATTAAATTTTGTAGAGAACACATTATAGTAATATTTTTCTTTCACTGGTGCTACGTTTTCCTTTTCACATTCTGTGACGTATAGTTCATACATCTTCTTAATATTTAAGTCAGGATTTAAATATTGTCGTCTTGGATTATGAGCTCTGGTGTAGTGACTACTGTAGGCTGGAAATGACTTTATATGCTTTATAACATTTGTATCATCTATTTTATTGCTTGCAACGCGCCCTTTGCGCTTATCAACCAAAGATGTAACTTGTTCTTTAGAACAACAATCGTATATCCGCCCGTCACTCACCTGATAAGTGTCTCTAAAATATTTTTTACAAACGGGAATATCAAGTCTTTCTTTTCGAAAGTAATATGTAAACGAACGTGATCTTCGTTCTTTAGTTTCATTCGTAGGGCGCCTTCTTTTTATTTCGTTAACTTTGATACAACCTCTTAAGAAGATATTTTGGTCAAGTTGACTTTGTAAACTATAAAATGCTTTCATGGCAGCCTCTCTCTCATCGGAAATAATTTTTTTATTACAATTTTGACGTCATCTGCATTGTATATCGACAAATGTTTTTGCAGGTATTAATTTTCCTCCCCTATTCCTGTATGCCAAACCTTTTATCCTGTTATGCTCTTGTAAATTTCGTATCCATTTAACAGGATTACTACTTCTTTTCCTCCCAATCAATGTGTTTGTTGGGTTTGTACTGTTGCAATCCGATGAATCCGAGGAAAACGATAAACGTCTTCTTGGACCCGACTTTCGTATTGAAGAATCATCACTGCTTTCCTCATTCACATTATTAGTCTCACTCATCTTGATTATAACGGTATAATATTTTAAAAAGAATCTTGAAGTAATGTTGAAAAGACTAAGGGTGCGTACAGAGTGGCCGCTTGACACTTATTGAAAGAACCAATGCGAGAAAACTGGTAACATACAAATTAGTACAAATAAGCGCGAACAGGTCATAGTGGGCGCCAAGCTGGTCAGAGCGCAAAGTTGATTGAGTGCGAGAAAACAGTTGCAAAGCGTATTTCAACTTGTTTGGAAAACATAAAAAAATTAAAAACAAATATTTAAGAAAAGGTAAAAAAATGTTTTTTTTCCCTTTTTGTCTATTGCATTTCGGTTGTTGTTGTTGTTGTTTTCTTGAAAACAGTCGTGTGTTTTGGTTTATTTACTGAAACGATTTACATTAGAGTATGGAGTTAATCGAAATGGCTTCTGAAATAAATTACTTATTATTCAATGGCAAAAAAAAATTGCCATTTAACGGTCCTAATCTTTATTATTCAGGAAAGTTATTATAAATATTAAAAGTTATGACTATATCAAGGGCTTTGACACTTAAATTTAAGATTTTTCAAAAAGTGGAGTTAATCGATGTGTGCACTGAGCGACTCATATATATATATATATATATATATATATATATATATATATATATATATATATATATGTATGTATATTATATATATATATATATATATATATATATATATATATATATATATATATATATATATATATATATATGTATATATATGTATATATATGTATATATATATATATATATATATATATATATATATATATATATATATATATACATATATATACATATTATTTCTCATGT
>OY813000.1:70100271-70130271 GCA_963681545.1 Germaria angustata
TACTTCGTCTGGCTAGTACTTTTTACAAATTAATCTGAAATCTGTCAAATTGAAAATAGAAACAGAACACAATTGATAAAGAACTCGTATCTATGTGTATATATATTTTTTTTCGCAAAATAATTGTTGCAAGGTTTGCATAGCTCGATGGACGGTACAATATTAGTGGTATTTTACACTTCTGAAATTTTTTAACACAACACAAAACACAGGGAAGGGCAAAATTTCTATAAGATTTTTATCGGAAACGAAAACTCCTTATTAACATCCAAAATTAAACATAAGCTCACATGGCAAGAGAATTGCTTATCAGATTCTTATATATTACTCCACTTTGGATATTACTTTTATTATATTAAATAAATTTCAAGGACTTGACTAATTGTTTTAATTCAATAATAAATGGTTCGACTTTCATTTTGGAAGATCCACAAAAATTCTTATTTTTAACTTTTTTCGGTATAAACCAAACACACTGGCTGTTTTTTTTTTTTTTTTTTTTTTTTTTTTTTTTTTTTTTTTAGAGTAAAAAAGAAAATAATTGTGATCATCTCTAGTGACCGCCAAACAAATGTAACGTAGTGTTTTCAACCTTGCAATCTAAAAAAAACTCATGTGTTATTTAAAATTTTTTAATCGGGTAGTTCTGAGTCCTCTCTCATGTACCAAAAAGAAAACAAAAATTTCTTTATTGAGCTTTCATAAGCATTTAGCAAAATAAATGGAAATATATTAAAATAACCTTCATCACTATACTATCAATTATATAAACATATATCACACAGCATACAAATTGTTCTTAAAATAAATTATTAAATTTTAAACTAGCATATAATTCCTATCTAAAATAATTATAAACAAATGCACTAAATCCATAATGTTAATTTTAAAACCCTATTTTATTATTAATTTTTTTTTTGTTACAAATAATTTCTGCAACAATAAAATATTTAAACATTAATTTTTTGGTCTCTATTTTTTAGAATTTTAAAAAGTAAATGATATATACAACATGAAAAATAAATAAAACAAAATAACCAACGTTTTAGACCAAATTTTAGCAAAAAATTTTTAATAATGACAAAAAATCTGTTGAAGCTCTTTATATATTAAAGAAATAAATATTTGTTAAAATCGAAAACATTAAAAATCAATATGAATATACATGATTGGAACTTATAAATGAACAAAATATAAAACTTGCACAATAAAGGGTGTAGTTCTAATGGAAATGTTTAAAAAAATTTTTAATTGTTTTAGGATTATTTGATCTGTGTCGTTGTGAGAAGAAATAAAATTAGTATTGAAACATATAGGTATTGTTCCCAAGAAAATATTTTCACAATTAACTTTTCAAATTGTTGTGGCTTTAGCTGTTCATATGCCAATGAAATGTTACATACGATAGAGAATTCTCATATTGTATTTGAATGTTTTGGCATTAACATAAAGGTTGATTGTTTTCGAACTGCTTAAGGTTCATTGATTGAAAAGTACAAATATTTTTTGGGCACAATACCGATCAATTTCAATATTAAGTATATAAAATAAAGAAAATGTTTTTCGTTTTGCCTAATAAATACAATCATTTGCATTCAAAGGGCGTCTAATTACATATATGATGAAAGAAAAATAAAATAGACTCATGTCGAGTATAAATTATTTATTACGTATATATAAGCATTCTAAGCCTACTATGATTATTTATTTTGTAATAATCATATACGACGGAGGATTCTCATATTGTGTTTGATTGTTTTAGCATGATCATATGATGTTGAATGTTTCCAAACAGCAAAAACGTCACCAAACAAACTAGAAAAGTTCAAAATACATATTTTTCGGTACAATGCCGATAAATTTCAACATAAAGAATTTAAAAAATTTGAAACTTAGGATTTATTGCGATTACATTTTGAACATAATATTCTAATTTTCTGCGATATATTGTGGACGCTACAGCTTTGACATTTTGAACAACATATAAACACTTAAATAGATCATTGATATTTATTTGACATGCGTTCGTGATTGTTTTGAATAATAGAAATTTTCATTGAAATTACAAATTCCCAATTCCCAAGAGTTCTTGTATTCCATGATCCATTATTATTCCGCATATTTACAACTTCTTTGCACTACCTCCACGTAGTGACGTATTTTCAAAAAGGACTTTCATTTCATAAAAGTATCTTATTTTAACGGATATAAAAATTATATGAATAAAGGAAAATTAACAGTGGCTTAAATGCTAAAGGTAAATACCTTTTGATACGTATGGAAGTTTGAGCATTTAAGCCACTGTTAATTTTCCTTTATTCATATAATTTTTATAACCGTTAAAGTAATAAAAAAGAATAAATTCTGTTCGGTCGACAATGATTTAACTCAACGTAAAAACTAATATGATATTCCCTAAGTCTTAAGATGACGTTGACTTTTTATCAATCTTAATAAAATACAATGTAAAATACAGGGACCGAAAATAACAGTTATTTTTAAAATCAAAAAGTCAGGTGGATATAATTTGTCTATCAGATATTTGAATACAGCATATTAATTCTGTTATGCTAAGGAATAATTAACTTAAGACTTTAATTTTTTTGATAAAAGTCAAAAAGTCACTTTATAATAATTATTTTTTGACCGATATTTTTTGGTCAAAAATAAAAGTTAAAATTTGACTTTTATTTTTTAAGTCAAAAATAAAAGTTAAAATTTAACTTTTATTTTTTAAGTAAAAAATATGTTAAAATTTGACTTTTATTTTTTAAGTCAAAAATAAAAGTTAAAATATGACTATTTTTTAAGTAAAAAATATAAGTTAAAATTTGACTGATTTTTTAAGTCAAAAATTAAAGTTAAAATTTTACTTATTTTTTAAGTCAGAAATAAAAGTTAAAATTTGACTTTTGTTCCTATTGAAAGCAGATGTTAAAAAAGTTAAATAAAATTTTAATTAAATATTAACACAGTTTTTATTTTTAGAATTATAAGTACATGTTGTATTTGTATTAAGACAAAAAGAAAAAAATTATAATAAAAATTAATTAATGAGTTAAAAAATCACGTTGTCAAATATTTGTCAACTGCATTAAAATGAACTGTTTACTGATATTCAAAAGCAAAAAATTCTACTGTGCTATCAAGGTAGAAATATCATAGTAGAAATAACCAAAACAACAACACTGATTGTCATCGATCTTATTTTTCTTATATTTCCATTACATTGTTATTATTATGGCAGTCAATTTTTTTTCTGACTTAAAAAATAAAAGTCAAATTTTAACTTTTATTTCTGACCGAAAGAATAAAAGTAAAAAAATAACTATTATATTTTGACTTTTTTGAAAAAAGTCGTAACTGTTACGGTCCCTGGGGAATAAGAGCGACAGTCTTTTCATAAAGTATAATTCAAAAACGTTACAAATTGCTTAATTTATATTTCAAGTAATTTCTCCCATACTTTACAAACAAATATGTACTATAAAGATTACCAAAAGTTTCAAATAGAAATACTTAAATACAAGGACAAAAGTTAACTACCTAACACCAACTTAATTCTTAAAGTTGAATTAAATAATAAGAGAACAAAATCAGTTAAGCAATAAAAACATGATTTAAAAAAGGTATTCAGCAGGACGATTACAAAAAAGTTAATCAAGAACAAAGATTAGATTAACGAAATAGTAGTTCTAATATAATTCTGACAAAAAAATGACTTCAATACAAAGAGCCAATCGAACAGATTTTAAAACCGAAGCAACTATTTCTAGTTTATGAAATCAATTTCGATCGAAAGTGGAATTGATTCTGTATTTTGCTTCTCTAGAAAACAAAAAACGAAATTTTTTTTCGGAATGAAACCACTTTTAATTTCATGATCGAATTTACATTTTTTGTATCTGATAGTACAAAAACAAATTTAAAACTTTCTTGATTGAATAAATAAAATAATAAAATATGGAATCAATTCCACTTTCGATCGAAATTGATTTCTGTGACAGGCCTATATATTTTACTCCTAGGAAAGATTGAAATACATTCTTAAATAAAACATTTTGAAAACTTTCTGTTATAATCATTATTTCGGGCAGCCACTTTGTCCGTCCGACTTTTTGTGAATCCAAATCGCAAATAAAAATGTTTTTGTTCAAAACCTGACCTTAGATGGTTGAATTATGCGATAATCAATATTTCAAGGCAAATTATCTGTCCGATTTTTGAAAAAAATGACGTGCAAGCAAACCCTTTCAAACAAAAAAAATTTAATCTGTTCAGAAATGATAAAGTTTTGCGTGTATAAACATTAATTAAAAAGTAAATTAAAAATACAAGAATTTTTCACTTTCTTGTTTTTTGAAATCGATTAATAAAGCTTATCAGTTGAAATAAAACAGACAATTATAAGTACATAGTCTCATATGTATGAATGTATACTCTAAACAAATGATGATATGAAAATATATTTAAATTTACTAATGCTTTTTAAACGTTTTGTCTAATTTTAAGTTTTTTTGGATTAAATGTTACGAGGCATAAGCTGTTTACATAATTTCAAGACTAGAATCGCTATTTTTAGAAACGACTTCTGTTTCAGACGAACCAGAGCCCGCGTCGTTGACAATCTCATTATCTTCTGATTGGCTATTGCGTAATATACAATGAGGAGATGACGAAGATAATTGCCAAGCGGGTATGGAGGGTGCTGCAACAGGCGCTACCAAAGGCGAAGGGAATTGTTTCCGATTTAATAGTAAACCTTTAATAGCTTCTAGATCGCTTTTGAATTGATTGAATTCACGAATAAATTGTTGAGTTTGGTCACGCTGTTCACGGGCCAAGCTTTCTTTAACTAGATTTAGCTCCGTTTTTAATTCTCCTATTCGGGTACCGACATTTTTGTCAATGTCCGATAAAGCATCATCAACAGATTTTTTCTTTTTCCTTCCAAATAAGAACGTTTCCAGAAATCTCTATTAAATGTATAAAAGCAAGGTTATAAACAAAATTTATCAATACTAGAGATTCACCTTCCAAAACTGATAAATGGCATAAGCTACTCCGCCCAACAGGGCGATGGAGTGCATAATTTCTTTAAAACGTCCAAAAGCAGAAATTTTTGACTGTTGTAAAGCTAATTGAGTAGCATTTATGCCCATATTAATAACTGATGGAGAATTTGGATCCTGAGTAAATACACCGGCTCTTTCGCAGGCTATTTGTATTTCAGTTGAACTTAGACCTTTGGACCTTAGAAACTGTTGTTTTTGCAACAAAGTGGTGTGCCGCACTTTGGCATTGTTGAGAAAATTCACAGCAGTTGTTATCTATGTACAGTTTAATAATGCTTTAGTAATCGAATAATAATTCCTCTATATTAATTTACCAAAGCCTCGCGTGGTGCTGGATCATCTCGAGTTAAATGTATGGCTACCTGTCCATTAGGAAATTCATTATTGTCCAAATTGTGTTCTACTTTCTTTGTGGTAATATTTACTGTGTCGCCAGTATCCGTATTGGAAGAAGACATACTTAATTCTATTGCAATTTCAATTTTAACCTTTTTAGTTTTACAAATCTTTAAAGGAGTTTTTCTTATTGGTGCAATTTATCCGTGTCCTGTTCCTTGTTGCTAAATTTCTCTATATTTTAGTAATACATCCACAAAACAGAACAGATGAAGAATAGAAATTAAAATGAAATGATTATAGAGATGCCAGAGTTGGTCATTTCAAGAGAAAAATGGGATAAGAAGAGTTTAAAGGAATCATCAAATTTTATACATTCTTCTATTTGTTACACCTATTGGGGGTTTTCACATTAGACTAATTTTTAATCCGCACAACTTTTGTTCTTTCGTATTTACACTAGACTAATTATGCTGGCATAAAATTGTGTACGTATACAAAGCTTTGTGTGTTAGTATTTTCTTTGTTTATTTCGCAGAACCTGTGTTTTCATAAGTGTGTATGTGTTAGTTTTGTTCTGCTTGTGCGGGGTTGAAACTGGTTGAAAAAATTGTGCCAACCAAAAACCACTCTCTTCACCGAAAAAGCCAACAAACTGCGATTTTATGCCAGCACAATTAGTCTTGTGTGAAAACCCCCATCGACATGAAATTTTCATTTCCCAAATTTTAATACAGCTAAGAGAAACATAAAGTTGTATATACTTATTCTAGGAGTATCTTAAAGAAAGAAATACATACTTTCTCTAGCCTCAATTGAAAATTGACGCATGTAACCCAGGTATATAAATATATACGAGTCCAGATTATTTCGTAAGGCCCCTTTCAGATAAGCAACTTTACTTGCGCAAGTCTTGTGTTTGTTGGTTTGAGAGGAAAGTTCGGGTTGAAGGGGAAAGAATTGCCGAGATTTGAGTACAGACTTGCTTGTACTTGGCAATTCTGTTTCTGCTCTCATTTCTGTCTTGGGATATTTATTTGTTTTTGACATTGTCTTTTATTTCTTCTACGGTGTGTTGTCTAATTTTGTGAAAATTTTATATTTGTTAATAAGGCCCCTGTGAATAAAAAGTTAAAAAATTATGAGAAAATGGAAGCGCAATGAAACGGAACAACTAATCAATTATTTGAACAAAATGAATGCATTTTTAATGTTCGTTCATTTTCATATTTATATTATATTATATTATTTTTTATTTATATTATATATATATATATATATATATATATATATATATATATATATATATATATATATATATATATATATATATATATATATATTATTCTTCAACTTCCATTGTAAACACCAAATTGCAAATCAGTTTTACAATTACAATGAAAACAGAAATGAAACAAAACTTCAACAAATTAAGAAAATTCGAGCATAAGAAAATTAAACTTGCTCAACCAAATAGCTGAATGTGAACATAAAAGCAAGTTCAAAAGAAAATAAGTGAAAATGAAAATTATACTTGCGCAATTAAAGTTGCCCAACCTGAACGGGGCCTAAACAAACCCCGTAGTTAAAAGATTTCACAATCTATACGTCTTTGACTATATGGCTGCAACATCTGGCAGCTCATTTAATCGCAGCTGTTCAAACAAAAAGGAGACAACTATATTCAGTACTAATTGACTTTTTGTACTTCAAGTGAAATATATTTGTGACGAAGAAAAAACTATTTTCCTGACTGCGAAAGCTCCATTTCACAAATCGATCGTTTTTAAATTTAAAATGAACTAAATTAAAATAAAACTACAAAAAGCGCACGCCAGTTAAAAACGAAATAACAATCCTCGTCAACGCATAACCATTTTTGGAAGTAAATACTAGAATCTTCCGAAAATCACTCCCAAAAATTGAAAAACTAATTGAAAATCGTGCTCATTTTCACACACACAGAGACAAAAAAACGAAAAACCAGTATTTATAGTGAGTAGAATTTTTATTGCTGCACAATTTTGAGATACAGAAAGAAAAAAGTGAAATTCCATGGCTTGTGCAGCAGCTGCTGCAGGTAAAGATGCCAATACAGGAAGCACAAATACTGGCTTAGTTGTAGCAACTGCTGCCGCTGGAGGTGGAGGAGCAACGGCCGCCACTACTTCGAGCTCAGCCGTAGTTGGTGCTGTTGGTGGTAGTGGTTCATCGTCTGCCACAACGGTTGTGGCTGGAGCTCCACAATCTAACGGCGGCAGTGTAATAAATCGGCAATCACGTTTTGCAATGGAGGGTGTAGGTGCCCGAGTCATAAGAGGTCCCGATTGGAAATGGGGTAAACAGGTGTGTAAGTCTTAATTTTATGAAGGGGAATGATAAAGTAAATATTTATAAATTTTACATTTTTCCTCTGTATACTCTATGTACGAATAGAATATTGTTTAGCTTTGTTTTGTTTTTTTTTTTTGTACATACTCGTTTGTAGTATATAAGTACATACATACATATATATGTATGTATGTACATATGTACACAATTTGTCATTGACCTTTTATTTGACTTCGAGTAGTCGTTGATTGGAAATAATTGAATTTTATGTTAGATATTAGTTTGAAAGTTTTGCAGAGACTAAGCATTGGACAGTTTCTACTTTTTATTGCATTGATCGTTTTGAAAGGTTACATTCCAATTCGGCTCTTCATTTTTAACTGGCTTCAAAAAATGAGGACATGTATATCTTCAATAATGTTTTATTTTTTATGTACGCTATATGTCCGTCATTGGAAACTTTTACATGAAAAGATATGTTCCAAGATGGTACCACTTAAACCGATATGTAACCATGCTTATAATTAAATTTAATAATCATATATGTATCTTGTTTAATATAATATTGAAACTGCTCAGAATTGGCCGATAAACGACGTCTCACGAAAAACTGACTGGATAAGAGCAAGGGACTGGTGCCTCCCATACATATAGCTGTTGACTATAAGAGTGAGAGTGATATACAATTAAATTGTCTTGCATTCGTATATGCGTACAATAAGCATAATACATCATTTAAATCTCTTCGAATTATGCAAAATAAAACATTAAAACTAGTTTACAAACAATCGATAACGTTATTAGACTTATTGTTATATAAGGAAGTAATCAAAAACATCGTTCAGCACACACAACCCCGCCTCAACTATTACGTTCTCGAGTATTATTCCTCTGTTGTTGTTAGAGGTGGAACCCCAGATGGTGTTCCATCCGTTGAAGTCGCCAACAACTACCAGATGGGTGTTGAGGGAAGATAGAACATTGGTAAGCTCTCTAGCAGAGATGTTCTGATGCGATGGATGGGATATAGAGGGATAAGATAGTGAATTTTATATCTAGATTAATTTTTATGACAATTTTTGGATATTCAGAGTTAATATGTATTTGTATGTGGGGAATATCCGACTTAATAAATATTCCCATGCATTACTTCGATTGGCGTAAAGTTGTGAGCGCAGTGCGTTTCCTGTAGGGATATAATGCTGGGATTCATATCCCTTATACGTAAGTAAATGGAGCTCAGGCTAGTTATTTTTAAATCCGCATATATTCCATTGCAGTAAGACAAATTCTATGCTTAGATGAGTTTTAGTGTGAGGTTTCATGTAAAATTCGTAAAAGTAGCTGTTGTTCTGAGCTTTTTATAGTAACAGGTGGAGGCTCCATGCAAAACTCGTACTTGTATACAACCTTCCAGCCAGGAGCCTCTGCAGCTATAATGATTACTTTGGTGTTTACTGCGTTGAAAGGTTCATCGAATCCGGCTCGAGGGATTCCTCATCAAATGATGGAATGAAATACTAGTCTTTCTTTATAATAAGAGATTCTGTCAAAAAAGACATTGGTAACATAAAAATGTTATTTTTTTCGGTGGATGAATTATTGTTATTGTTATTATTTGTACCATGCCACGTCTACTATTGTAGGTAAGTGGTAGAGATAGAATGTAATTATCATTTTGCCATTTGGTGTACGAAAATTTCCATCTTTGCTAGGTCGGGTAAATTTTAATACACCGGTTACTCCTTGATCTTTCATCTCATGAATGATTTCATCTTCTGGGGCGTGAATTAAGCACGGGCAAAAATTACTCTAACTGAATTGAGTGTGTCGTATAGTTTATACGAAATTGGACATACGTTTGCTAATCATTTTGATTTTATTAATTTGTCAGCTATACGTGCATTGCGGGCGGGAATCAACAGACTTCCATCCTGAAGTAATGATATGGAATCTATTTCGGTGGTGAAGCTTTCAATTCCTTTTTTAATAGCGACAAGCTTCAGTTTAGTTTGATATTTGTTTGTATCCGTGGATGGTATTAATACATACTGTAGGAGATTTTCTTCTCTAAAGAAGTAATTATACAAAGTAATATCTTTTTTACTTATATTTTATTTCACGAGAAATAAATAACATCTGCCACTTGCAGTTTCTAGAGAATGAATGCTTTTAATTTTGTATGTTTTTACATATATATACCATTGCTGCATATACTTAAGTAGATCATAAAAATTCTTTTTGACAACAACAAATCAATGTTTTTAAATGAAACGTTAGGTATTCAACTTTAATTTGTAAACAAATGACAACTTAAAAGAAAATAGATAAAATAACTTTAATGTTGAGAACTTAAACATTAGTGAGGATCACTAAGATTTACTTAATTTATAACAGTTTGGAAAAATCCCAAACATTCTCCCCCACGAAGAACATTGTTCTTTTTAAGTTTGATTGTAGGCGTCATTTGTGGGCAAGAGGCATATCTTTGAAATTGGTCGCTTGATATATTTACCATTAATGAAGAGTGTAACAACACGTACCAAACCATCTGGACCAGGATGTAATGTTTCAACCTTAGCAAGCGGCCATTGACCAGGTACACTTCGTTCATGAAGAAGAAGTACGATGTCGTCAACTTTGATATTTCTTTCTACTTTGTTCCACTTTGGTCGAGCTTGTAGTCGGCATAGATATTCTTTGTTCCAGCGATCCCAGAAGTTTTGCTTCAGGCGTTCGACTAATTTCCAGCGGCGAAGCCGGTCCATATTTTCATCAAGCAAGTCGTCATCGGGAATGCAATTTGATGGTTCACCAATTAGAAAATGTGATGGTGTTAAGACATCAGTGTCTGTTGGATCAGCTGACAGTGGACACAAAGGCCTGGAATTGAGACAACTCTCAATTTGTGCCAGTAGTGTACTGAGTTCCTCATAAGTCAATATGTGATCCTTCATTAGACGGCGCAAATGATGTTTTGTTGATTTTACTCCAGCCTCCCAGAGGCCACCAAAATGAGGAGTAGCAGGGGGAATGAAGTGCCATATTGTGCCTTGGTTCGCTAGCGTCTCCACCAGGTGCTCAGGAAGCGAAGATTTGTTACGCTGATAAATGACTTGCAGTTCTTTGTTGGCACCAACAAAATTCGTACCGCAGTCCGAGTATAAGTCTGTACATAATCCTCTACGTGCTGTGAAGCGACGAAAAGCAGCTAAGAATGCATCAACATTTAAGCTTGTAACAGCCTCCAAATGTATTGCCTTAGTGCACATGCAGATGAAAAGACAAATATAAGCCTTGGAAGTTGATGCTGTCCTTAACGATGAAGTTTTTATGTTGATTGGTCCAGCATAGTCAAGACCACTGTGCTTAAATGCCCGTGTAGGTTGCAGTCGCACTGCTGGCAAGTTTCCCATCAGTTGTTGGCAAGATTGAGCTTTGTACTTAAAGCAAGTTACACAATGACGTTGAACCCTTTTGGCTATATTTCTTGCAGAAATTATCCAATAAGACCGAGAAACGTAGGACTGCATCAGCTGGAGACTTCCATGAAATGTTTTGATGTGAGCATCTGAAAATACAAGAAAAGAGAGGGGATTGCGTTTCGATAATAATATCGGATGCTTAGTGTTGAAGGGAATTGCAGAATTCGAGAGTCTACCACCCACTCGTAAAATTCCCTCTTCGTCCAAAAATGGGGAAAGTTTTAAAATGCTGCTTTGATTGGAAACCCTGTTTCCTGATTTCAACTTGTCAATATCTTCCCGAAATGATACAGCTTGTGTTATTTTTATAAGTTTTAGCCGTGCTGCTTTTAGTTCGTAGGTTTTAAGGAAACCAAATTCTCTTTTATTGCGTTTTAGTTGAGCGTTTTTGTAGAATCGTAGGATGTATGACGTCACACGAATCAATCTTGATAGTTTTGAAAATCTTTTTAGAATTTCAGGATATGTGGCAGTTATTTCTATTATATGAACAGCGATCTCTGTGTTGATTGTTTCTTCATTAGGAGTGTCAGCGGGAAAAGAAGGCCAGTGATCAGAATGACTCTCCAGCCAAGGAGGTCCTTTCCACCATAAATTGTGTTTCACCAATTGTTCAGGCATTAAACCCCTGGATGCGCAATCAGCAGGATTGTCTTTAGAGGGAATGTAGCGCCAATCGTGTAGATTAGTTAAATGTCGTATTTTGTCAACTCTGTTAGCCACATAGACTTCCAACCGTGATGATTTGTTTTTTAACCACGCAAGGACAATAGTACTATCTGTCCAGTAAAATATATTTTCGATGTGGAAATCAATGCTGGCCCTTATTTTGGCAACCAATTTTGCCATCAGTGTTGCAGCGTTTAATTCCAGCCGTGGAATAGTGTCACCTTTTAATGAAACGACCTTTGTTTTGCTTTGAATTAAATTTACTATTATACCGCCAGCCTCTGTTTCAACACGAACATATACTACGGCTGCGTAAGCTACCTTTGAAGCGTCACTGAATGCATGAAGATCAACTTTGCATTTATACGGCTTATAACCTATCCAACGGGATATTTTAATTGTTTCCAGCATCTTTAATTTTTTTCGAAAGTGCAACCATTCTCGTTGAAGTTCATCTGGTAGAATATCCTTCCAATCGAGTTTAAGTTTCCACAGCTTTTGAAATATTATTTTGGCAATGACAGTGGTGGGCGAGAGCCATCCTAGAGGATCAAATAATTTAGATGCATCTGAAAGCAAATTACTTTTAGTTATTTTATCAGAGAACGTAAAATTTATTGAAAAGCAAAAATAATCATTTTGAGTGTCCCAACTAATTCCAAGCGCCTTGGACATTTTTGGTTCATGTATAGAAAATGAGGTTTGATCTTCCCGGTCTTCCACCGGAATATTTTTCATGAGTTCGCTCGAATTTGAGGTCCATTTTCTTAAGTGAAATCCTCCGGATTTTACAAGCTTTGAAAGTTCTTCATATAACGACAAAGCTTCTTGTACGTTGTCAGCACCTGATATGACATCGTCTACATAAGTGTCGGTTCGTATTATTTGGCTAGCTTCCGAAAATCTGTTTTCTTCATCTTCTGCTAGTTGCTGGAGAACTCTGATTGCGAGGTAAGGAGCAGATGTTGTGCCATATGTTACAGTACGAAGTGCATATACACAAAGTTTTTCGGTACTATTTCTCTACAAAATGCATTGAAAGGGCTGATGTTCAGGAAACACGTTTATTTGCCTAAACATTTTTTCTAAGTCTGCAGTGAAGCCAATATAATGTTTTCTCCAACGGGTAATAATTGTAGCCAAATCATTTTGTAAAGCAGGACCTGGTGATAATTCTTCATTTAAAGAAGTTTGTGGTGGTCTACAGTTTCCACCATCAAAAACCACTCTCAATTTTGTAGTTGTACTGCTTTCTCTAAGCACGCCATGATGCGGGAAAAAATAAGCTTTCTGAGGTACAGCTTGTGGGTACTCACCAAGATTGACCATGTGATTGAGAGCTTCATACTCCATCATAAATTTTTTGTATTCTGCAGCAAAATTAGGCTTCTGTTTAAACGATAATTCCAACTGTTTAAATCTTTTTAAGGCGTTGTAATCCGTGTAGGAAAACTCTGGCAATTCTTCACCTTGAAGAAGCTTTTTAAATGGCAAATGAACTGTATACCTCCCTCTTTCGTCACGAGTGTGTGTTGCTTTAAATAGCTCTTCACAAAGTTGTTCTTCTTTTGACCATGGACTTTTATCTAGAATCTCTTCTTGTTCCCAAAATAAGCGAAGTTGATCATCAATCGAGCAAAGATTTGCAGAAATATTTTTGTCTTCGTTGTTCTGTTTTTGAGAACCAGATATCATCCAACCCAGATGAGTTTCTTGCAGAAGTAAACCGTTACCAAATCTTTTCATACCAGGAAGAATTAAGTCTCCATAGACATCATTACCAAGGAGAAGATCAATCTTTTGTGGAATCATAAAATCTGGATCTGCAAGGAGAAATTCTGACGTATCTGGAATTAAATTAGCTTTAATTTTATTTGGTCCATATGAAGTTACACTTGGGACAACTAGGGCAGAAATTTGCAATTCAAAATCCTTTTTACATCTTGACATTAAAGAAAAACGAACTATTTTCTTAACTGTTACTGCCTGGTTTCCTCCTATACCAGAGACCTTTACTCTTGTTTTATATTTTTCAACTGGCAGTATATAAGCAAGCTCTTCTGAAATAAATGAAAGCTGGGAGCCTTGGTCTACTAGAGCTTTAACACAAAAATTTTTCTTTTCAGTTTTTATAATTACTTTTACCGTTGGCAGTAATGCTGGGTTAAGATTTTTACACTGTAGGTTAGAAATATTTGTACTTACAGAAGCTGTGTTCGGTGTTGATGTAACAGGGGGCTGTTGAACGCATTGATCTCCAATTCCAATATTAGATATAGGCGAGGCTGTTCGGCATGGCTGATTCTTGGAAAATTCATTATGAATGATTGTATGATGAGATTCATGGCAAATGTGACATTTTGTATTCAGCTTACAAGAAGATTGCATATGTCCAGGGTTAAGACAGTTTCTGCAAAGGCGATGTTTATTGACAAAGTTTTTCTTCTCTGATGAAGACATATTTAAAAATCTGAAACATTTGTAAATAGGGTGACGTTTATGGCAGCAAATGCAGTCATCATCCTTAATGGCTGCAGCTGTATGAGCACGAACATTTCTAGTAGGTTTTCTACGATCGATTACAGAAACACTTTGTTCTTCAAGAGACTCCAGAGTGCGGAAAGTTGTTTCCAAAAATTTCATCATTTCGGACATAGGCGGTATGTCTGTACTTGCCTTCAGTGATTGCTCCCATTCCTTGCGAGTCTGTATGTCTAGCTTTTGCGATATGAGATGTACTAAAATTGAATCCCATGTGGATATATCAATATTTAAAGCTTTAAGTTGTGAAAGACAGGTGCGTGTTGTATCTAACAATATTTTTATATTTTTGAAGCTACCATCGGAACTCGGGAGAGAAAACAAACGGTTCAATATTTGCTCCACAAGCTTCCTTTTGTTATGAAACCTCTTCTCAAGAGCATTCCATGCCATCTCATAGCTGCTCTCAGCAGCTGGGTATTCACTTACCAAGCTAAGCGGCGTACCAGTACATGAAGATTTCAAGTAGAAATATTTCTGTACCTTTGAAAGAGATGTGTTTTGATGCACAAGTGTCTTAAACATATCTCGATATGAAATCCATTCCATATACTCTCCAGAAAATGTTGGCAAATCAATTTTTGGTAGTCTGGCTCCGGCAAAGATGGATTCGTTGCGGCTGGGCGCTGTGAATGTACTTGCGTGTACGGTTGGTGTCTGTGGTGAACTAAACTCAAACATTTCATCAAGAATTTTTGTTTTTAAAGAAATGTAAACATCATAGCATTTGTAAAAGGTGTTGCTACTTATATACGGCACATCCTTTTCAACAATGGAATTTTCTGTGATTATCTCTATCACTTTCTTGTGGCCATTTTCAAACAGCTTGTATTTGGACTCCACTTCCTCCAAAATAGCTTGAACATATCCTCGCGATAGTTCGTTTCTAGACCTCGCTTCAAATTCTTTAGCCACATGCTCGATGTGGGCAAAAAGTTTCTTTTGATCCTCGATCGCTTGAAGTGATGACGTCATTGCACTAATTTCTCAAAATTAGCACAGCAAATTGTACACACGTATGTATGTATTAAAATAAAGCCTCAGGCATTCAGCAGGAAAAAGCACTTCTCAAAGTGGCAGGATACGATTCACTCTCGAGTGTGGGTGATCAAACTCAGCTCAGGATCAAACTACGAAAACTTCAATTGATTACCGTCGACATGGACAGTTCCCGGGTTTCGGCACCAGTTTTATGTAGGAGATTTTCTTCTCTAAAGAAGTAATTATACAAAGTAATATCTTTTTTACTTATATTTTATTTCACGAGAAATAAATAACATCTGCCACTTGCAGTTTCTAGAGAATGAATGCTTTTAATTTTGTATGTTTTTACATATATATACCATTGCTGCATATACTTAAGTAGATCATAAAAATTCTTTTTGACAACAACAAATCAATGTTTTTAAATGAAACGTTAGGTATTCAACTTTAATTTGTAAACAAATGACAACTTAAAAGAAAATAGATAAAATAACTTTAATGTTGAGAACTTAAACATTAGTGAGGATCACTAAGATTTACTTAATTTATAACAGTTTGGAAAAATCCCAAACACATACATATTTCGGCGAGTTTTTCTTACTGTTTGTTGGGGTTGGTAAGTATGGAAATCGTTCTGATCTATGTCTTTTGAGAGGATTTTCTAAGAAATCCCCAAGAATACTGAATTAATTCAAAATCAATTCAAATGAATTGGAGATGAATTGCAATTCATTTTTTCTAACTCATTTGAATTAACTCAAAGTCAATTCAATTCAAATGAATTGGAAATGAATTGCAATTCATTTTACCAATTCATTTGAATTAAAAATGAATTGCAATTCATGTTTACTAAATTCAAATGAATTGATTCAAATTTCATTCAATTCGTTTTTTTGACGAAAAGAATTAATTCAAAATTTAGCTAATTCGTAACGAATTGAAATCAAAAAAGAATGATTGATTTACAACTCTGCTTGTAATAAGAGATTAACGACTAAAATATGATTAAAAAAAACTTTGTTCATTCCATCATTGTTGTATAAATTTAAGCCCTTGTAAAACAGAGATCGCTGCATTGCATTAGTTGTCACTCGTTGTAGTCTAAAGCCTTGTACATTTCTAAGGTAGTATGGTTGTATTTATCCAATACATTCAAGTTATTCACATAAGTATTGGGTTGCATTTTGAATCTTCATCTTTTTATGGGTGGATAAAATTCAGCGTGTTTAATTCCAGTCTTTGTTTTCTGTTTAGCCATTTTAATATATTTTATCATATCTTGGATTGATGTAAGTATATCGATTGCATTTAAAAATTTGAACGCATTGCCTTATGTTGCAATTTCTGAAGCCTTTATATTTGTGTTTTTGTACACCATGTTTATAATATTATCGATCCATATTCAAAGTTTGGTTTAATCATTACATTGTAGATGTTAATCGCCGTTAGTATAGAAACTTTATTTCTTTATATTTTAGATAATCCGATTTTTTGTAAATTTTTTTATTTAATTTTTATTTGGATAATATTGGTTCTATTTACATTTGACTTATGCGGTAAAGAGTTCAAGAGCTGTTCTCCTTTTCAGCTTAGAATTATAAGTTATATTATGGCATATACAAATTTGAAGTAAATAATAGTTTAGAAGGGAGGAAACAAATTTACAAAAACTTATTTGAAGCAATTAAAAAAGTATGGCTAACAGTACGATGAAATGAGTTCATTGATATTCTGTTGTGTTGCGAATATAAGCAGTTTGCACGGAAATTAGATGTTAATCTGTGCAGTTTAATATGTATAATTTCAAATCTCGAATGATCGTATAGATGGCGAGTGCAGTAAGTTATATACCATCTTTAGAAGTTTATTTTGGGCTACTTGGAGCTTGTTCAAGTGACATTTTGCGGAAGACAACTAAACTGGAGCACAGTAGAACAGTACGGATGAAAAATTGATTTGATGATCAGCTTTCTATTTTCAATATTTAGCTTCGAACTTCTATTACCAATAGGGTACAGTACTCTTATTATTTTATTGATTTTGTCCACAAAGTAAGGTATATGGCTATTATAATTTAATTTGCTGTCAGGAATAACCCTAAATATTTTACTTTGTTGTCCAAAGGTAAGTCAAAGTTCAACCAATTCTGGAGTATAAAGCATTCGTTCCGTTTTATTATAAAATATATAGCTTTTGTTTTTTCGGTGTTTATCGCTATTTTCCATTTGTTGAAATATGATTTATGCCGTGAAAGAGCGAACTGTAGATTAGAAATTATATCAGCTGTAAAAAGTTGCTAACAAAGTATTAAAGTATCGTCTGCGAATATAGACATACAATTTAGAAATTCTGGAACGTTTGCAGTGAATATGTTGTAAAGAATTGGCGATAGGCAAGGTCCCTGAAGGCAGCCGGCGGAGATTTTAGTTTGGTGGGATGAAATATTTCCCAAAAAGACCTGTTGTGCAGGAAATCTTTTATAATTTTGTTTATTTCAAATGGAAAATTATATTTCTTTGAAGATAAGTCCATTTGAAGATAAGTCCATTGTCTTATACGGAATCAAAAGCGGATTTGACATCAATAAGTACCATGCCTGTTGGTCTTGGCAATGTTAAAATTGTTTTTTTTTACTAGATATCTTATCTTTAGCAACGGTTGGCAAGTATTGTATTCGCTTCTGAACCCAAATTGCTGAGGTGGTGAAATATTATTTTCATTGATAAAGTCATTACTTTTTCTTTTAGAATTTTCTCCAATACTTTATTTAATATAGAAGGCTAGGTTTGTTTGGCTTGAGTATTGGAATGGTCATTGAAATTTTCCACGAGGATAACTGTCAGATAGCTAATGCTTTTATTTTTCAAGTTTTTCAGGCATTTATTGTGAATTTTGTTTAAACCAAGTTATCTTTTGCTTTTGAGACTTCTTATTATATCCCTAACTTTGTCAGGTGAGTAAAGTAAGGAATAGATGGGTTAACAATCGTATTATCAATTTTCGTTTCGGCGGGAGGATCGCTAAGATGACCTGAGGAGAAATGATATGAATTAAAGGTCTGAGCCAAAGCTTCGGCCTTTTGTAAATTAATATGTAAAACTACGTTATTGTGTTTTAGTGTAGGAACACAGCTAAATTTTTTCTTAAAAATTTTGCCAACTTTCCAAAAAGCTGGTGAAGATTTATCTAGACTTGGCAGTATGGTAGCACTGCTGCATGATCGTTGATGTCTCAACATCTTTTATAATTTCTTCTGAAAATGTGTCTCATTTGTATCATGATTATTATGTTCTTTGGTAAGAGTTTAATTATTGTGAATACGGGTTGTTTGGGAACTGAATATTTGATAGCTGTGTTTAGTACATTATTAAATTCATTAATCATGTTATGCACTTGGCTGGGGCTTCCTATATTGATATGATTTTCTAATGCCGGTAGCCAAATATTTATTAATTTCCGGAAGCGTCTCCAATTAGCTATATTGTAAGCGTAGCAGGAATTTTCTGCTAAGTTATAGCTCAGATTTATATTGCATGTAATAGGTAAATGATCCGATCCAAGATCGTGAATCACTTTTATTGCAGATTTATTCGGCATTATACTCGATATATTCTTTAAATTTTAATTAAGTAAACAAATTATAAACTATAGTTTCCTTTTACTGTTGCTTATTATGCAACTGTTTGAAACAATTGCAAGATATTCTTGTATGAAATTTTTTGAGCGAAAGTCGAATTTCCAATCGAAACTTCAAAATGACTCACTAAACCAATAGTGTATGTAGCAGAGACCTGCAACCGGTGATTAAAAAAAAATCAGATTAATCAAACACTCGAAAAACATGTCATTTTCGCTCAAACGTTCAAATATGCCTTTATCAACATTGTGTCTATTCTATTTTATGCTAAGCAAAATAAGGGTTGTTTGCGAACATGTAAATTTAATCTGTTGCCGCATGCCAGCTATTCAGTTTGAGTGTTTAAAAACTGTGTGTGCATGAATTTTTGGACAACTCTTCAAAGCACACATTTTTATTTAATCACATTCATGATCGAAATCAAAAACTTAGAGGCATTAATGCAAAAAGCATTAATGTGAAAAAGGCAAAAAATCAACAATTGTACATTTATGCACAAGGTGCTGTGTGTTTATAGAATGGTTAGGCAACACGGTTGCCAGACTTAACAGTTTAATAGCATTTTTACGACGATACGCTGAAACAGATAATTAATCAAGAAATATATTTTTAAAATTATCCCGATTTTTACAATTATCATTTTCTAATTATATAGACATGTGTGTATATGTGTATACATGAAGGAGGTTATATTATAAGCAATGCGTTTTGTATTCTTATTTTTTGTTAAATACAGTAAAGTATTTTAAGCACTTATATATTAAACACTCTCACTGTCGCTCACAAAAATATAAATTAGCCTAAATCTACCACAGCTACAACGGTGGTCGTGTAGCCATGTAGCCGTGTTGTCGTGAAAATAATCATTTTCATATAAACGTGTAAAAATTTTGCGCTGTTGAATAAAATAATGTTGAAACGGGTGTATTTTATTGTACAAAGATTTTTTTCTCACACTGAAACAAATAGATTTGTGGAATTTGCTTCGGTGCCGCCAAAAATTAAAAAAAGCACCGAAATTTAAAAAAAAGCGCACCGCGCTCAGAAAAATACACTTAAAGACCCTTCTTTTTAAGTAATCTATGTACCAAACCAATAAAGCGGTATTATTCTTGGGAGTTAAAAACGACTTTAATTTCAGTAAAATTCAATAAAACAAACAAATTTGGCAAGGTTGAAGTATTTCTTATAAAAATAACAAGTTTTTTTGAATGAGTAAAAAATAATCCGATCTTTAAACGATTTTAAACCGAAAATTGCGATTTTTAAAGTTTATTGTAAAACCGACGTTTTTTGGTAACTTCGTATGGCATCCTTATTTCTCAACCACAATGTTTAACAACATACATACCTACACACTCAAGATTATGTGCCAGCATATATCATTGCATGATTTTTCTTAATATTCTTTGCAAAGAAAAGGCATGTTGAATAAATGCCATTCGTTTTTGTGTTTAATCAATGCAAACGCTCAAAATAGCTTCTGTGTTAAAATCTTGCTTGAAAAATTCATATAGGCATTTTTGTATTTGCCTTCCTAATGATTAACACAAATAAAGATTATGAGCGTACGCGCATGCTTGCTTATGTGTTTGTGAATAATTGGACACAAAAAAGTTATGCATGAGTGAAGGCATAAAAAACGTGATTTTTGCCGGTCTCTGGTATGTAGTATTATTATTAGTAAACACTATTTCCGAAGGATAACTAAAATTTCGATAAATTCAAAGCTCTTACTAATGTGGAAATATTAAAATTTTACAATATTCGAAATATTAGCGAATTTTAGAAAAACGTGTACGAAGAAGTAATGAGTCAAATAAATTTTTGTATGTTGTCAGAATTTTGAAAATTATAAGCGGCAATAAGTTAGCTGCATCTTAGCTTTGTATATAGAACGTGATGCACAGCACTTAGACGTTGAAGAAAATTGAATAAAAATAAAAGGAAGTCCTTAAAGTGATGCGATAAAGTTATAGCATAAATCCGCCCAAGAAAGTCTATCACTTTTTTAGAAAAGCAATGATTTACAGTGAAGTAAGGCATTATGAATAACTACAATTTGCTAGAATTCGCAAAATAATTTTGTATAATATTATTTGCAATCTCTACAAGGATATGGGAACCTCCCTTACTATGTTTTAACATATCATAATTTAAACTAAGCTAGACAAAAGTCCAATATATGTATAGCTTGCAATCTATGTAAAAAACCTTCGTTATTGTTTCAAGTTTAAATGTATCTTTATTAACTGAGAAGTTATCTCATTTTAAGATATATGTAACTGGACCAGGAGAAAATGTGCCTCCCATAAAAAGTATTATTTAATAATCTTTTTCACTACATTAGCGAGAGTGTTCAGAATTGCAAAAAACTAATTTTCAACGATTATTTTATCTGAAACAAAAAATTCATTTTCGAATTTATCGACTTATTGTGGCTGTAAAGTTTATTTATTATATTTAAATGCGAATACAATGCACTCTTTATACAAGCTGGTGTGGTATTTCTTACCGGATTTTTCTACTAACTAAGGAACATGCTTTACTTCTTCGCTGTTACATATATAAAATTTACATGTGGCTTTCTTCCACTGCGACGTTATCTATAGCATTCTAAATCGTCGTATAGATAACGTCACAGTGGAAGAGAGTCGTCATATATAATGGCTTCCACTTTGATGTTATCTATGTATACGACGGTTTATATATGACTGACTTTTAATTATTATTAATAATTTTATTTATTATTAATAATTTTATCTATAATATAATTTTAATTATTATTAATAATTTTATTCTATATTCAACTTTATTCATATTCACCATAGGATGGTGGAGAAGGTCATGTAGGTACTGTGAGAAACTTCGAGTCCTCAGAAGAAGTCGTTGTTGTCTGGGACAACGGCACAGCTGCTAATTATCGTTGTGCTGGCGCATACGACTTACGTATCTTGGATAGTGCTCCCACTGGCATTAAACACGATGGCACTATGTGCGATACATGCCGCCAGCAGCCCATATTTGGTATTCGATGGAAATGTGCAGAGTGCGTTAACTACGATTTGTGTTCGATTTGTTATCATGGCGATAAACATCATTTAAGGCACCGTTTTTATCGTATCGCCACGCCAGGAGGTGAACGAACCATGATCGAACCAAGACGTAAATCAAAAAAAGTGGCTGTACGTGGTATATTTCCTGGTGCTCGCGTTGTAAGAGGAGTTGACTGGCAATGGGAGGATCAAGATGGTGGTGTTGGCCGACGTGGCAAAGTAAACGAAATTCAGGACTGGTCGTCGGCTTCACCACGCTCTGCTGCTTATGTTGTGTGGGATAATGGTGCCAAGAATTTATATCGTGTCGGTTTTGAAGGAATGGCAGATTTGAAGGTGAGTTGAAGCCATTTTAATATTTTGAGGAAATTAATAATGCAGAATTCAATCCGGAATATGTTTTATCTTTTGTTACTTTCTTTTTTTCCAAAAAAAAAAATTAAAATATTTTTCTCGTTACATATCGATATTATATTGGAGAATATCAATAAATAATAAAAATATATAAACAAAATGTCCTAATCGAGCTAGTGTGCATTAATTGGCACCTCATATAAGCTAGTTTGAACACGACCATTTAATTATTTAACTCTTTAGTCCTCTGGAGAGCATAGGGCCGCATTTAATTGTTTAATGCTCTCACTAAAATATATTATTTTTCACGACATTATTAGTCAAATATACAAGCAGTTTAGTTCCTATACAAGCAGTTTCTTTTTCATTGGTCCATTTTAGTACTTCTTTCCATATTTTTTAAATAAAATATTTGTGTAGAAAGTTTACGGAAAATGTATTTTTTTTTTTTGCATCTATGTATGTACGTGTGACAGAAAGCTAATTCAACTTGTTAGACATTATGAAATACTTTAATGACGTTATTTCCTAATTAATGAATAAAATTCAAATTATACTGTGCTTGTTTTTAATAAGATTTGTGTATTGATCCTTCAGGTCGTCAACGATGCCAAAGGCAACACCGTTTACCGCGATCACCTTCCTTTATTAGGAGAAAACGGTCCAGGCAAAGGACCACATGGCTTCCAAATTGGCGATAAAGTTACGGTCGATTTGGATTTGGAAATTGTGCAGTCACTACAACATGGACATGGTGGCTGGACCGATGGTATGTTCGAGTGTCTTAATAATGTTGGTTTGGTAGTGGGTATTGATGAGGATCATGACATAGTTGTCGGCTATAACTCCGGTAATCGTTGGACATTCAATCCAGCAGTGCTCACAAAAGTAGCCTCACCGACGTCGGCACCACCAGAATTTCAAGTTGGTGACATTGTTAAGATATGCTCTGATGTCGAGAGTATCAAGCAATTGCAAAGGGGACATGGTGAATGGGCCGACGCCATGCAATTAACCTTAGGAAAAGTGGGTAGAGTACAACAGGTTTATCATGATAACGATTTAAAGGTGGAGGTGGGTAATACTTCGTGGACCTATAATCCCTTGGCCGTAACGAAGGTGGCTTCGGCTAATGCTGACGGCAGTTGTGTACCGGTGATATCAAGTGGTGAACGTTTGTCGGCTATATTGAAGAAATTATTTGAGCCGAGTGTTTCTGGTGATGCTACAGAAGAATTTGTTAAGGCAGCCGCTAACGGCTATGCGGTAAGATGCAGTGGTGTAGCAAATTAACATGAATTATTAAAACTTAACATAAAAATTTAGGCTCGTTGTGAAGAATATTTGACTGGTGCGCTACAGGCGTCAAGCAGTTCAGCAGGTAGTGCGTCCGCCCAATCCTCTGGAACCACATCACAGCCTGTTAATACTATAGCTGATGTCAACGGTGTTTTTGCAGGTCATACAGCCTTACAGGCAGCCAGTCAAAACGGTCACATCGAGGTAATACAAGTTCTACTCTGCCATAATGTAGATGTTGAAATCGAAGACAAAGATGGTGATCGTGCTGTACATCATGCTGCTTTTGGGGATGAACCAGCAGTAATTGAATTGCTCTCCAAGGCAGGGGCTGACCTGAATGCTCGTAATAAACGCAGGCAAACTGCTTTACATATAGCGGTCAATAAGGGGCACCTAAATGTGGTAAAAACTTTGCTTACTTTGGGTTGTCATCCTAGTTTGCAGGACTCTGAGGGCGATACCCCTCTTCACGATGCCATTTCTAAAGAGCACGATGAAATGCTTAGTTTGTTATTAGATTATGGTGCCGATATAACACTCACTAACAATAATGGTTTCAATGCATTACATCATGCTTCCTTAAAGGGCAATCCAAGTGCAATGAAAATTTTGTTAACAAAAACCAATCGTCCTTGGATTGTAGAAGAAAAGAAAGATGATGGCTATACCGCATTACATTTGGCTGCTCTAAACAATCATGTTGAAATAGCAGAATTGCTGGTACATATGGGCAAAGCCAATATGGATAGGCAAAATGTTAATTTGCAGACCGCTTTACATTTGGCAGTAGAACGCCAGCATGTGCAGATTGTTAAACTTTTAGTGCAAGAGGGCGCTAATTTAAACATTCCAGATAAAGACGGTGATACACCGCTACATGAAGCCTTGAGACATCATACTTTATCACAGTTAAAGCAACTGCAAGATGTTGAGGGCTTTGGCAAGTTATTAATGGGACTTAGAAATCCTAATAACAAAAAGGCTTCTGCTTCTATTGCCTGTTTCTTAGCAGCCAATGGAGCAGATTTAACTTTGAAGAATCGTAAATTGCAAACACCATTAGATTTGTGTCCGGATCCGAATTTGTGTAAGACTTTGGTAAAATGTTATAATGAACGAAAGACCGATGACTCGGATTTGCCTGGTAACGTGGCTGGTACCAGTACAAGAGCTAAAGCGATAACTCACAACACAACTACAATAGCTACAAATCCACGACCTTTGTCTGCAGTGGCTACAGGTTCTTCTGCCATTAGTACTTCGGTCACGACTAATATACCAATACATGCAGTAACTGCGGGTTCAATTAATGGAGGTCTTAATACTTTGGCCCAAGATCTAACACAATCTTTGCACATATCTTCCTCAACCCCAGATACTATTAATGCTTCCACATTGGAGGAGTGTTTCTTATGTTCAGACTATAAACGCGATACAGTATTTAAGGTAAGTTTTCCTATAGTATAAAGGTGACAAAAATTCTAAAAAGTATTTATATTTATTAGCCTTGTGGTCACGTCTGCTGCTGTGATAACTGTGCTCCTCGTGTTAAAAAATGTTTAATATGTCGTGAAGCAATAGCTTCACGTGAAAAAATCGACGAGTGCTTGGTGTGCTCGGATCGTAGGGCAGCAGTATTCTTTAAACCGTGTGGTCATATGGTAGCTTGCGAAAACTGTTCAAGTTTAATGAAGAAATGTGTATTGTGTCGAACACAAATTGAAGAAATTATGCCTTATTCCTTGTGCTGTGGGGGAGAGGGTAGCGTAGAAAAGGTTTTACATAATTTTTATAATTAATTATAAGCAATTGTTTTCAAAAGTTTTCATATCTTGTTATAGGTGCATAATCCTAATATGCATAACGAAAATGAAAAGCCCCAGGCCATGGTGCCTACCGGAGGTGGCATTAATACTTCTGGTCATGGCGTGGCTATGAATAATACTTTAACTACTACACCCAATGGTAATGCCGCTCAACAAGTTCAATCTCAAAATAATCTACTTGCAGCAGCAAATAATTCCAACAATAGTGTTATGGTAGCTCCATCGAATGTTAACAATTTTCAAATGGATGATGTGCAAAAGCTCAAACAACAATTACAGGATATTAAAGAACAGGTAATTTTGTGTTAAGTTAAATTATTTAATTAAAATATTTAGCAAAACAAAAAAAACTTTAATGAATCTATATATATAAAAATAAGTCCGTATATGTACGTCGCCGAACTACTCATAAACGCGTCGAGCGATTTCAACCAAACTTATACACTAGGCAGTGGCCCATATATGGTTTATGTGAAGTTTGGTTAAAATCCGATAACGCATGTGTGTGCGGTGCATATGTGAAGTGAGTGTGTTTTTGGGAACAAAAGCAACTTTATTAAAAACAAGTGTTTCTTTTCTTATTTTGTTTTGCCGTGCGAAGCAGGCAACGGGCCCGCTAGTCATACATATAAAATATATTGTTACTACAAACTAAGAAAGTTTTTATCAATGCATATCTGCAAAGATATTACATGAACCTTGAAAAACAGTGGCGACTTTATTCATCCTATGTGTTTGCCATCAATATCATCTTATCAAATAGTAGTATGTATAAAAAATGCAAAACAATTAATACAGATTAAATAAATTGAAAGCAATAGCCAATCCAATTTACCTTAGGAAATTTGTAATTTAACTACTATTTTTGAATATTACTTGGAGTTTTACTAGAATTTTTTAAATTTACAAAATTATTCTCTGAAATTATCAAAAATATAACTCCTTATTAGTAACAATTTGTAATATCTATGGTACACTGCTCGATTCAGCTGTTTTAAATATCTTTTTTGTGAGCTGTTGCACCTAAATTTAATAAAAGTAACGCTTCAAGCATTTCGTTTGTTGTTGAAAATTCACAAGGAAATATATATCATACAGTAACACTTAAGAATGCATCCACTGTCCCCGAGTTACAATACTATGCACAGCTTAATTAATTGGCACAAACTAGATATTGTCTGTGATAATGATTGGGTGTCGTTTCTGTCTTAATACATAAATAGAAGGCAAAACCATTCCAATTTTTTAGTGCAGCATGTCAGTATATATTTGGATATTCTCACCATATATCAAATGAATACCTCCTTCTACCCCATATCCGATTCAAATCCGACCAGATAGGCATTTCGATCGGGGCTGACCGGCGTGGGGAACACGCAGAAAATTTTATCGGGCAACGGTATGGAAGAGCACTAATCAATGTTGGACGGCACACTCTACAATTTCCCCAGAATTATGCAGCGGCCTCCTATCTAATCGCAGAGTTGAAGTTAAGTTGCTTGACTATGAGATCACTAACGCTTTTGAGGGAATGTTGGCAAGTGCGCGGGTAACCATCAAAGAGGACGAAACTAGAATATTTCCTATGATTTCGCAATAGGTAGCCTTTTCTATAGATGACCACCATACTAGCGCATCATAAGTTAGTATGGACTAAGTACTATGTTGAAGACCCATTTTGAATTCCTAGGGTTTATTCTCCATGACAGCTTAGAATCAGGCACTTTTAGACAGCTTGAGCTCCACTCCATTTATGGTCGGTAATGGAAAGGTTGGTATTATGTATTTTCTTATGAAAAGAACTAAATCTTTTTTTGCCGGTTAACATTGGACAAGTTTCGGTGCTCCACCTACGGATGATGGTACTTACAAGTAACAAGTTATGCAACCGTAACATCGTCCGGCATATGAGCAGACTTTTCATAGAAGAGGGAAAGTACTGTGTGTAGTGTGTGTTGTCTTCCGACCGCTACGGTGATTTTCTCTCCTCGACAGATGCTCGATTCCGAAATCGCAAGAGTGAACAAACACAATTGTCAGTGCGCCTGCTGCTAGAGTTCAATGTCGATCATGTAGATATGACCCATGATTCTACATTCGCTAAATTTGCTTATTTTTTATTATCGTTAGAAGACGAGTTGAATTAGCTATTGCTCTTGTGGTGTTTAATCTGTTTGCTAACAACTGATTCAATCAATATAGAGAATAAACAATAATTTGTAAATGATATTTGTCATCAACATTCAGTGCAAATTGACTTGAATTCACCGATCCGAAGTATAAATGTATTCTTCGGTGTAATAATCTGACTGGTTTTGACATTATTTCTTATCAATAACTTTTGTTAATACTAAACTATAAAATATTTCTACATTCGCTAAATTTGCTTATTTTTTATTATCGTTAGAAGACGAGTTGAATTAGCTATTGCTCTTGTGGTGTTTAATCTGTTTGCTAACAACTGATTCAATCAATATAGAGAATAAACAATAATTTGTAAATGATATTTGTCATCAACATTCAGTGCAAATTGACTTGAATTCACCGATCCGAAGTATAAATGTATTCTTCGGTGTAATAATCTGACTGGTTTTGACATTATTTCTTATCAATAACTTTTGTTAATACTAAACTATAAAATATTTCTACATTCGCTAAATTTGCTTATTTTTTATTATCGTTAGAAGACGAGTTGAATTAGCTATTGCTCTTGTGGTGTTTAATCTGTTTGCTAACAACTGATTCAATCAATATAGAGAATAAACAATAATTTGTAAATGATATTTGTCATCAACATTCAGTGCAAATTGACTTGAATTCACCGATCCGAAGTATAAATGTATTCTTCGGTGTAATAATCTGACTGGTTTTGACATTATTTCTTATCAATAACTTTTGTTAATACTAAACTATAAAATATTTCTAATTACTTATAAATTTTATAAAAATTAATTAATGTATATTTTTTGTTTCAGACTATGTGTCCAGTTTGTTTTGATCGCATGAAAAATATGGTTTTCTTATGCGGTCATGGTACTTGTCAAAATTGTGGCGATCAAATCGACGGCTGTCCAATATGTCGCAAGACCGTTGAAAAGCGTATTTTATTATTTTAAAAATTAAATAGATTTTTAACATTTATATATGCAAACTGAGAAAAACTCTCACGTACATGCAATTTAGATAAAAAAATCTCCGCCTTAGCAACTGGCAACAACATTTATTTTCATTCATTTGGCAAGTGTTTGGCAAAAATAACCCTTTCCCATTGATGTACACTATGCCACTTAATTCTACTGACGACATTACAAAATTAATTTACTTATATTTTTGGAACAAAAATAACTTTATTTTATTATTAAAAATATAGTAAAAATTTAAACTCAACTCTAATTTCGTAATAAAATATTAACTAAATTAAAAAACTTCAAAGAAAATTGAAACAAGCAAATTTCTATGTTCACAAAAGTCTGCGTACGATTAGATTATATGATGTTCTATATGTGACTCAATAACTAGTTGGCCCTCCTTTTAATTTTACCACTTCTTTTAGTCTATTAGGCATTGAAAAAGCCAGCTTTCTCTTAAATTCTGGAGAAATCTGTCCCCATTCTTCCGTTAAAACAGTTGGTAGCTCGTGGACAGATGACGGCCTTGCCTTTTGCATTTGCGTCTTCAAATCAGGGGATTGAGGTGGATGTTCCAACTTTGACCTATCATTATATAACAACCACTCTCTTACCACTAGAGAAGAATGCTTGGGGTCATTTTCATGCATAAAGGTGTAGGCGGTATCCGTATTCATTTTTGTGATGCTTTTAAGAAATTGGTCTTTTGAAATATCCAAATACATGCGCGTATTCTATCTATGAACTTCAAGTTCCCCACACCATTTGCCGACATGCACCCCCACATCATAACAGAACCCCCTCCGTGTTTGACTGTAGCTCAAATTTTTAGTAGCCAACGCAGAATTAGGTTTTCTCTACATCTTACATACACCATCACTTCCGAAAACATTGAATTTACATTCGTCGTGAAAATTACGCGTTCCCAGAAGTTTCGATGAGTTAAATGTAAGTATGTCTTGGTACTTGAGTGCATAATCCAACCTCTTCTTCCTGTTAACCTCACTAACAAATGGCTTTTTTCTGGCAGCGTGTGAACTTGTGTGATAACTTCACCGCACTTAACTTGGAATTTTCAGTAATTCTTCTGACTATTACTCATTCAGTTCGTTCACTTGCGTATGTACCGGTTGCTTTATAATTATTATAATATCCATTGTGGACTTTGCCAAACTTAATATTTTAACCACTTCCGACAAAGATTTTCCATTGCGGTTTAGCTTAACAGCAATTTTTCGGACGTCTTCAATAATTTCACACATTTTATCTAATTTAA
>OY813000.1:70140271-70192771 GCA_963681545.1 Germaria angustata
TAAAGTAATTATATCAATACACATAATAGACAAATGCACATACATTTGTACGTTAATAAATTTTAGTGTGATTCCTGCATTTCTGAAGATGGTACGCGATGAGTACCGAAATATCGATAAAAAAATTAAATGAGACCTTAATTAAAAAAAAAAATAAATTAAGTTTATTAATTAAAATAATATATATATATATATATATATATATATATATATATATATATATATATATATATATATATATATATATATATATATATATATATATATATATATATGTATATGTATATAGACATATTGTGTTGTAAGAGCATTCTAAGCCTACTACTATATATATAGATATATATATATATATATATATATATATATATATATATATATATATATATATATATATATATATATATATATATAGATATAGATATATATATATATATATATATATATATATAGATATATATATATATATATATATATATATATATATATATATATATATATATATATATATATATATACATATATATCGTAACATTTTCCTACCTATATTTACGTTCGTTATCTCATCGTATAATATATCTGAATTTCGGTTCAAATGGCGATGTATTCAACACACATATTGCCAGGCTGTATGTATATATGTACATACATATGTATCCTTCATACCTAAAATGGCCGAGTAAATCGAATGAAAGATTATATCATCGTATAGGAAGCAGTGAGCACATAAAAATTATCTTTGAAAGCGTCAATAAAAAATATTCCGCAGACAATCGTAACACAATACTCCATCCATTAGTACTGAAACTCAAAACTTTTAAGGGACAAGTAATAATATACAAGCCTGTCCGCATTTACAAAATAAAATTTCAAGAATACTAATATAGGACTGAAGTGACGATTAAAACGGTAACGATATAGAATCCACAATTAAAAAGAATACGACTGGATTAGGGCCGATTATTTTTAGAAATATTGTCCATGGACATTGTTTCATTGAGTAATGATTTTTTATGCTAATATCATGCACGATTTTCTAAGAATTTGGAATAATTGCTATGATAGAGGCAACAGGTTGCATGCACGTGAACGTTTTAAATATTACCCTTTAAATTATTTATGGTATATTTTTATTAATAGAGTTAATGAAATAGCATTTAATAAAATTCTATTTTATTAACTTCTTTATTTATGCAACATACAAATTTCGTTTTTGGTATTCGGTAAAATGTTTGACTACATCTTAAACGAACATTCCGAAGGGTTCTAGAATGCTTTCAACAAAAATTGTAATTGAAAATTTTTAAGCTGCCTTAATGTGCTTAAGTTATTATTATTATTAGAACATCATAGATATCATTCAAGACCTCCGCTAACACACAAGATGTGGTGTTACTTCCACTGCCTACTATTTGCCCAGGCACTGCATTGCTCATCGTAGTTGATTGTTTTGAGTATGTAGCCTCTACGGTTGTTATGGTGTTAGTAGTACTACCGTAACTATTGCTCGACGACGAAGATATGGTCAAGTCAATTTGTGTTGCAATAGAGATATGGGTTGCGTGACTTGTAGGAGCTACTGTTGAGGTAAGCGTAGTAGAAATATTTGAGTCAATTGATGAAGACATGGAGGAATTGGATTCTATGAAATGATTAAGTGAATTTTCATTGTTTTGCTTAAGAAGTGATCTCTTATCCATAGCCAGAGTGGAAAAAGCTCGCACTTTTGGTTTATTTTCCATTTGTATCAACGTGCGGGTATTACTCCGTCTGGAATTTCGCAATGGGGATCTTAAGCTTCTCTCCCTTTTTGGCGAATCCGTTTTTTGAACATCACTTTTATTTTCTTCACATGCACTGGTCACAGATGATTCCAATTCATCTAATACTCTTAAAGGCTCATCAGCATCCACCATATCGATCGCCAAATATATATATATATATATATATATATATATATATATATTATTTTAATTAATAAACTTAATTTATTTTTTAAGCTTAAGGCCTTTTAATTTTGTATCGATATCTCGGTATTCATTGAGTACCATCTTCAGGATATTTGTTTATTTTATATAAATTTAAAAATATTAACATTTAAAAGATAATAATCATAAATTCAGAAAATATTTAAAGTAATTATATCAATACACATAATAGACAAATGCACATACATTTGTACGTTAATAAATTTTAGTGTGATTCCTGCATTTCTGAAGATGGTACGCGATGAGTACCGAAATATCGATAAAAAAATTAAATGAGACCTTAATTAAAAAAAAAAATAAATTAAGTTTATTAATTAAAATAATATATATATATATATATATATATATATATATATATATATATATATATATATATATATATATATATATATATATATATATATATATATGTATATGTATATAGACATATTGTGTTGTAAGAGCATTCTAAGCCTACTACTATACTGAATTCTCATATTGTATTTGATTTGTATGACATAAACATCCGATGTTGAATGTTTTCAAACTGTTAAAGTTCACGGACGATTTGGTTTCGTGACCGTTGAAATGTCCGCATATGAACAGCTAAAGCCACATCAAACAATGCATTTTGTTTTAAAAATTAGTTGGGGAGAATATCCCGAAATAATAAATTTCAATATTAAGTACATACGTATATATAACAAAATTTACATATCCATCTATCTAAATTGTGTAATCCCAACATATAGCAATGGTTACGCTTCAAAACAATACAACATTAACGGATCCCAAAAGCGCATCTACACCAACTCGTTAGTTCTACATTTAAGCCACATCTAAATACAAGTACGAGTATAGAGGGTTAACATGCAAGTAACACATCAAATTACCAGAGCTGTGAAAAGTGCAATCAATTGGCATTGAAATCAAAGTGATTTCAACCAAACTGATTTCATTCTTTGATTTCAAAATGATTTCAGATTTCAAAATGAAATCTTGGCAAGATTGCAATATTTTGTGATTGCAATCATTTTGAAATCATTTTTTTAGATTGCAATTAATTTAATTGCAATCAATTCGATTGCAATCAATTTTTTGTTGAAATCATGTGATTTCAATGAATTGCCCTGAAATCACAACTATAGTGAAAGTTCTACGAAATAATATACACTTGGAATCTAGAATCTAGCGGTTTCCACTAGAATATGGTGGAAACCTCAAATTCTTGGTGGAAACCACTAAGTTTTAGTATAACCCAACAGATTCTCGTAAAAACTTCCACTTATATTTAATCAGAAAAATAAAAGTCAAAAATATTTATTAATTTTGTGAAGTTATTAAAAAAAGTCAGAACAAACGTAACATGAAAAAACAAACAATATAAAAAAAATTATGTTTACCAATTTTACAAAACTTTAAACTTCAAACAAAAATTTACATTGTTGGTAATTCAAAATTATCAGAGTCATCTTTGTTTCTAGAAGAAGGAGTTTTATTTGAAGAGAACGAAGATTTTGATTTTGATTCTGATTTAATTTTGATTGCAATTACTGGATTTGATTGCAATTAAAGTAATTGCAATCAAATCGATTGCAATCAAATTTGATTGCAATCAATTAGTATATGAATTAATTTCAAAAAATTGATTCAATCATTTTTGTCGTATTGATTTCAATTTAATCAATCAATTTAGGATTTTGAATGCAATCAAAAAATTAGCAATCATTAACGAGAAATCATGTGATTGCAATTAAATCGATTGCAATCGTTTACAGCTCTGCAAATTACTAATAGCTTCGTTGATACTTTGAAATATAAAGTTTTTCAGGTGGTAAAAGAAAGTAGCATAACATGATGACTTATTGTATATCTTGTGAAGGAATAACTTATACATAAATAATATGGTTCCCTTGTGTATATAACTCTATAAATGAACCTCAAATTACGGAGTTGAGAGTTAGGAAATTAATGCATTTTATGGTTTGAACATTGAGTGACAACATATGTACATACATACAAGCGCGTAGCCAGGATATGAATTAGGGTGGTGCCACGAAAATTATGATTTTTTTATGATTATGATTTTTTATGATTATTACAATTTCGATCTATTTGAGGAGTAATCTGCGTGGATCTTCTGAAAATTTTGCTAGAACTTTTTCTAAAAATTCATCCTTCTTCTCGGTTACCAATCTTCGGTGGACGCTTAGCATACATGGTCCTGCAATATACAATATACTTATTTTTTGATAATAAGTAAAGTTGCATATTATTTTTTAAACGAGCTTCAGTCATCGTGTAGCGCAACCATGTTTTTACTCGCCTTAAAGTGCTAAATGACCGCTCAACAGTTGCAGTAGTGCACGGCTGTGACAATGAAATTAATAACGCCTTCCTTATATTTGGATAAAATAATCCAGCGTCTTTCAAAATACTCGCCAGCTCTAAGTCGGCTAATTCGTCTTTACCTCTTTTTTTGTTGCCAAGAATTATACCAAAGCTCAATTTCTCCTTCCAAATCATCCAACTTATAAAAATGCTCAAACGTTTTTGTGGCATCTTTAAGCTCTTCCAGCTTCAAAGAAAGCATGTTTGACGGGTGCAAAGAATGAATTGCAAACGCTAGCCGATTCTCTTCATTAAATCTTCTGTCCAGTGATGAAATTAAAGAATCTATATAAGGAATGTATATAGATCGCTTCCAGTATTCAGCAGGTGATGAAAACGGGGAATTTGAACGGTGCGTTTGAAGGGAGACTATCCTTGGAACAGACATCTCTATTCCTAAATTGACAGTGTGTTCTTAAATAGAAAAAAGCAATCCGTTCACAATACCCTGTGCATTTTTTAATAATTTTATATTGTATGTATGTAAAAAAAAATTGTTATAGAATTAGGTGGGTGCCACGACCCTCTAGGCCCATACCTAGCTACGCCCATGCATACATACATACATACTTACGTGTATAATCATAATGAAGTAGCACATCACATTGGCAAATGATTAGCGTTTCATATCCAATAGGCGCCAAATTGCATGTCATCGATCGAAATTTGATCGGAGTGTAAATGACAGTACGAATTCATGATATCGATTTTGATAGTATTTAGCAAATCAAAAGCAGCGGATATACTCGTATACGACCAAATAATAGCCAAAGCCCTAATACCTAACAGAACGCTGCTGGACCCCTATCCAACAACTGCAGGCTGAAATTGTACAAGTTAACAAAGGTCAATCTTAGTACTTTTGCTGTGAATCGGAAAAATGTGTTGGCCAAAAATATAAATGTTTCAATAATTAAAACGACGCTTCCGACATAAACTTTAAAATTAGAGACGACTTTACATGTACATACATATATCGGTTGCTTCGTATGTACTTTGCATTAATTAAGTTTTCTGACATACTCATGTATATATGTATGTATGTATGTATGTACATACATATATAATTTTTTCTATTGATTGAAATCATTGTGCTTTCACATTTCTTCAAATACCTATTTTAAATGGGCCTGCAAAAAAAATCTAAAACTTTAACAACTGGAAAAGGTTCAAAAAATGCTCTACTTAACTACTCACAAGAGGAATTTTCCAGCGAATCGAAATCTTCAGATTCATCATCAGTACATCCCGATACCAAATCGACGGTCAAAGTCGGACGTTCAAAAATGTCGGAAAGTACAATAGTGTCCATGCAAAATCTGCAATTTCCCGAAATAAGTCCTAATAAACCTGGTGTTTTTAATGTAAAGCGTCAAAGCAATTTGATTAAATTTCAGAAGTCAAAACCAAACCCTCCACCTAAAGAACGTGGTTATGACTTTACTAGTTCTACAAATTCAAACCAAATGGTTGTTACTGTGCCGAAAAAATTTCGAAGCAGATATTCTACAGCCTCAAATGAAGCTGAACCAAGAATTAGTCAATCTTCGGATACATTAAAATCTTCGAAACTAAGATGCACACCGGAAAAAGGAACTTCCGAAATATTAATAGATACCCATCATGAGGGCTCCAAAAAACGTATGAAGTTTCATGGAGCCGAATGGCGGAGACCTTGCAAAGAAAGCTTTGCAGCAGGAGCACCACCTAAGTTCGTGGGCACTTGCCCACCAAATTATGAGCAAATATCTAAATGGTCAAAATCACGGCAAAAATTCTTTTTAACACAAGATCCTCGCAAAGTGCACTGTTTAGTTAATCCGGAGGTTTTACGCAGCAAGCAGTTTTCAACGAAAAAAGAGTTTAATGTCCTCACAAAAATGGTTAAACATGGTGAAAATGTTTGCGCTGCGACTGTATCTGAATCTTCGGAGGATTTTATTTGTGAGGTAATCGATTTGGAAAATCCTTTGCAGTTGGATTTCCAAGGACTGGACTATAGTAATACTTACCAGAAAGATGAACAGAATTTTCAAAATCTGCGTAATTATCGAAAAGTTAGCCGTTACATGGAGCGTAGGAAAGTCGAGGCAGAAACTGAAAAGATTGTTGAAGAAGATATCCACTACGAAATGATAAATGTAAGAGAAATAGAAATCGTTTACTTTAATTATTTTAATTTGTTTATTTATTTATTTTAATTATATTCCATACAACTTAGATACCCAAGCGTTTCGAGATACGAGATCGCAATGATCCGGAAAAACCGGTCCCACCTAAACCGAAGCAAAAACTTGGTGAACTTTATCGTTCAGCCGACAAACCAATTAATCAGAAGCTAATAAAAATGGAGAACGAACAGAGACGAAAACGTTACCAAGAACTGTACTTAAAAAAAAGGAGACGTCAGGAGGAGGAAAAGAAGTCCAAAGAAATGCAAAATAAAGTAGAGTTGGAAAATTTACCTCTGACTTTAGCTGATGCTAGTCTTGAAAAAGTTATAAAAAATATTGATGAATCTATTGAGAGAAGTGCGGGAAAAGAGGTGAGTTTGGAAAAACCCAAAACCGAAAGCCGTTCATTTCCGCATACAATGTTGGAGACAAAACGATTCATAAGCATTATGAAGCATAAAAATCTTATAGAACGGGACAAATCCAGGATAGCAAAAGAGTTCTTTTTAGAGAGAATGGGTAAAAGGAAAGAATTTCCTGTAGCTGACTTGGAAATCAGTTCCACATCTTCTGTAAGAAGCGACAAAAATTCAAAAGGCACTGAGCAATCTACAGATGATGACGATGACATGGAAGTGGGCAAGCAGGGAAGCAAATTTAAGATTAGAGGCTTTCAATTTAAACTGAGCTCTAATTTGAGAGGCAAAATCACTCAGCGCGAAAAGCGAAAGGGTACTCGCAAAGAAAAAGGATGCATAACTCGAGATGAATGGCTTAAAGAATTGGCTCCAAAAAAGCAACAAATCAAATTAGATGTGGAGATGGGCATACAAAAAATGCGCACTGCGGATGACCCCCAATTGGTTTTTTTTGTACCACCATTTGGCTTTAAACCACCACAGGTCGAACAATCCACAATAAAAAATTATATAATGCAACCTCTTGCTCGGCATTATGACCGTACATTGCGAAAACAATTAAAATTTGCCAAACCTCGGTTACGCTACAGTGTCAAAAAGTTCAACTTAATCAGATATCGATTTGGAGATACAGCCAAGAAATTTTCGCAGCTTGAAGACCCTCTAGTGGACGTGCAAGTGTTAAAATATAAAAACACTAATGAGTTTATTGCATTGAAAGCCCTTGAAAAGAAGCGCCGTCAAGAAGAAATAAAACAAAAGCGATTAAGGCTGTTAGGCATTCCTTGTAAAACGATAAAAAAATCTCGGTTGCAAACGAAATGCGAGCATTCCAACAGTTCGGATTCTGACTGGGTACCTTCACAAGAACCCATAATTGAAGAAGATGAAGCAGAAATAGATGCCAAACTTCACCATATTAAAAAAGATATAAGACCATTAGCCATGCGCGGAAATATGCCGGCTCCCAAATATAGAGAACCCACTTTGCGACAACATCCTCGGTATCCTAGAGACTACGATAATCTGAGAGTACCTTCAGATATTTTCGATGAAGTAGTGTTTAATTCAAATTTTCCATATATGCGAAAACTAGACAAAGAGCGCATTAAATTTGCAAATGTAGAGCTTGAAAAGAGACCATACACCGATAAATTTGAAGCCAGACACCATCATGATCATTGGGATGCCACACAAATCCACAAAATCTATGTTCACTACAATCCCCATTTAGTGAAACCGGAAATCACAAAAGTCCAGAAAAAGTCTGATCGGGAAGTCATGGAAAACTTTGGTATGGCTAACCCGCCTTGCAACCAATTTGTGGATATGAATTTAACCCTACCGCAATGCGATTTCGAAGAACTGATAAGCGAACATTACGCAAAGGCATCTAAAACTAAAGCCAAGGATGCGGGTGATCAGAAATATAAAAATCTTTGCACCCAGAAAGATTACAAGCTACAATCGCGTGACCCGAAAGAATTTGAGGGTCTTGACTATCCAGGCCGGCAGGAGTATTTACAGTTGCTCAAAGATGTGCGGGAATTCTATGAAGAAAATAAACAGCTTGATGAACGGGGTGAAAAGCTTTATGTAAATAAAGCCGAACTAATTAAAGAGTTAGAAGAGGACTTGAAAAGTATAGAAAGTTGTTTGACCTCATTAAGTAGTTCCGACTGCACAAATCTCACCAATGATAGTGGTAGCTTTTTGCTTATGGAAGGCAAAGAAAAAATACCTTTAGACTACATACGCAAATCCATAGTACCTTTTGAAGAGCTTCAAAGGTCTCGTTTCAAGGCTGTGCCTATTGATGTTGACAAAGAACAAGCGAATCCCTTTCAAGTGCTACCCTTTGCAGGTCAAAAGAAAGCCCAACATGAATTGACTGCGCCAAAAGATAGTTTTTTCACTTTCAATACACGCCTTAAAAATGGCATGCGCTTGCGCTTAGAAGTACCGGTGGAAGATGTTAGAGAAAAATTATTGGGAAAAGGCTCAAACAAGCACAAAGGTGTAGTCTCTACCGATATAGACGAAAACTATGTAGAAGAGTTAAAAAACCGTCCTCCTGTTAAAATATTTAAATTTAAAACTGGCAGCTCATTTATCAAAGATGCTTTACGTTTGAAATTTGAGTCGATGTTAATACAAGGTCAGATAGTACGAACTAAAATCTACGATCGTTTAAATGACCAGCATTGGAATGACATGTTGAAAGTTAAGGAATTGTTTGAAAAGCTCTTTGCTAAATGGGAGAAACGTGAATACGATGCAGCCATGTCTGTTGTTTATAAAGTGAAACATTTTTATGACGAAACCGACGAATTAAGAATGGAGTTTAGAGAACTGGAACGGGAATCGGCCATGCTAAATATGGATATTGTTTTCATAGAAGCTCATTGGGTACGCTGTATTATGTTGCAAAATTTTCACTATTTAATGGGCGATCAGGAGTGGCGGTTACAAAATGATTGGATTCACCGAGTGGAGGGTGAGGAAAATTTATTGGAGAACTTTGAAGACTCTATAGCAAAACGTTCCACTCTCAACATACGTAAGCGTGAAAAGGACGATGCTTGGGCTATTAAAACTTACTATGAGGAAGAGTATTTGAAAAACAAACACGATAATCTTGTAGTATTCGAAAATGCGGAAAGTTTCCTAAAAGGATTGGAAAATTTAAAAACGAAAACTTTTATAATATTATTAGAAATGCATTTTACATTGGGCGTACAGACAGAACTGCAATACGAATTGGAAACGTTTGTGGACTGGTGTGCTCAGGATTTGCAAGAAAAGGAGCAATATGTTAACAGAAGATGTGCTAAATTATATTTCATGGCCGATCGTGCCAAATGGTTAAATGAACGCACTTTACGTTTTCTGGGAGATCCCATTGAAGAGTGTTTCGGTGATTTAACATTTCATAAAGATCGTGCTGTCATAACAGAAGCTTGGGGAAGAATTGTACCAGCAACTTTGCAAGGCGGCGATGTACATGAATTATATACCGTCGATATGGTGGCCACAATTTTTGAAGTTGTAATGGATCTTTTAGGTAAAGTAATTATATATAAGTATATAATCGTCGCATGTATATGATTGATACATACACTTCAATCAAAAGTTAATTTTCAGTTTTAGAATAATTGAGTGTTCTTGCACGTTCAGTATACAATCGCATATTTATTAGAAATGTGCAGAGATCATATTTTGTTAATTAGACGGCTGAATTGATTTTTTATTAAACTTTTGTCAATAAAGAAAACGCCATGAGTTTGAAATTCTAATGGTGAATTCACCCATTCGTTTTGAACGTTCCGAACGCTTTTTTTATATGTATGGTCTCTATTTTTGAGAGATAGAGAGAGATAAAGAGAGTAAAAACCAATTCAAGCAAAAATTGTTCCGCATTAAATTTACTCTCTGTCTCTCTCAAAAAAATAAAAACGTCAAACTACATATAAAAAAATCTTTCGGAACGTTCAGAACAAATGGGTGAATTTACCTTAGTTTTAAAAAAACTTTAAGGATAATATTACGACAACACCACGTACATATGTATGTACATAATCTACTCAGGATTTTCGTGGCGAAAGGAAACTATGTCTCGTTTGTAGAAACTGTGCACAAGTACCAAGTGCGAGTTAAAGCGAACACTTAAGAAAGTGATTTCATTCCAAATGAAATCATTTCACTGCTCATAAAGAAGCACATTCGAACGACTTCAGTTCTATAACACTGTATATGTAAATAAGATTCTTTGGTTTGATCTCATATACATACATACATATCAAATATGATGTATAACCATAATTTTAATATAATTTTAGCTAAATTTGAAGCAATACCCATGGACTTAGCTCAACGAGTAGAGAACAGATTAAGAACTTACAGGGCTTATCTACGAAAACAATCCTATCAGGCCTACCACATTGAAAGACGAATCGATATGGAAATGAAAAAGGTAGTTAAAAATCTAGAACCACCCTACCAAAAACCCAAACGAACTTCCAAATTACCTCGCTATCACTTAAAAAAACGTGAAAAACCAGTTCCAGTCAAAGAGAAAGTTATTTCCGAACGTGCCAAATTTTTTTACCGAGCATTCAACGAAGAAGAACTTACGGTGGAAGCCGAAGATGGCATACAAGCGGCCGCCACACCAGAACATATTGTACCCTTTTATTTCGATCATTTTCTAAAACTAAATGGCTATACCCCGAATTATAACTTTAAAACACAAATCGAAATCAGAGATGGTCATGAGGTCGACCGTTTCCAAATTAAATCGGTTATACCAGAAGTACAACAGCGCATGGAATATTGGGAGAATTTGAAAAAGAGAGTTATGGAGGATAACATCGCTTTAAATCCAAGGATGTATCAAGATGTCAAGACTTAATCTCATTTGCATAAATATAAAGATGGTTACAAATATTTGTTATTAAAAAATATATATTTTCTTTATTTACTTTCGAATCGCAATAACATTGTTTTACATAGAAAAGTTTTATGTACACACATCCAGTCGGAAATTTTGATTTCATAATTGCAATTCCTGTAGCATATGCTTACCGTTCTTCAGATTCCAATCGAGTATCTTAATTTCCAAACAGTGTAAAACTCCTATTTTTCAATTTATGCTTGGCATAACTTATAGTAAATGCAACACAAATTAAACTTTTTAAACATTACTTCTATGTAAATGTGTGTTCAAAAACTAAATGGCTTGCAAAAATAAAATAGTGTAGTAATAAATGAATATACACACATGGACAAAAGTCACCACCGTCATTTAGCGCCTAGAGTGTTTGAAGGGCAGTCACGTTACAAAACCCGCTTCCGATCAAAAGTAGTTTTTATTCCGTAAAGATTTCTATTCATGCATGTATGTACAAACATGGACAATAGTCATAGGCATTTAGCGCCTAGAATGTTTAAAGGCCAGTCACGCCCGCAAAATAATTCAAATACAAAATTTATTATATTCAACAAAATGTATAATTAATTCAAACTTTATTTCAGTTAAAATTACTCCTTTCGCATTAACCTTATCAAATATTTCCTATTTATAATGCATATTTCTCAGCGTCAGTTAAGTATGTGTTCAATTTACAAAAGAACTTTAATGATTTTAAGACGAAGTATGCTTAGCATCATTTTTTATAGCATTTTGCAAATGTTTCTGCACCGAATGTACCAGTTTTCTAGTTACATCTGAACCAATTTTTTGCTATTCCTCGAATAGTGTTTGTTTAAGCATATTTTTTGAGGTAATATGATGCTCTCGAACTCTCCGGTCCAAATGGTCCCATCAACGTTCGATTGGGTTGAAGTGTGGTGATTGTGGTGGAGTTTTTAGCGCATGGGGGTATTGTTCAAAACCCCCCAAGATGCAAAAGGAATACAACACGCAGCGCAATGGGGACGCAGGAAGATAAGTAAGCGGTTTTTCTTGTAATTTAATATATGTATTTCTATATTTACTTATTTATCTTAATTTCTTATTAAAGTTAATTGATAATATTATTCGAACTTTTATTTCAAATAATTGAATTATTTTTTTGAGTTTGAGGCCTTATTTTTTTTTCTTCAGGAAATTAAAAATGTTTTATAAAATTTGAAACAAAATCGAAAGAAAAAAGTTTAAATATTTTCAATTGACAATTGAGGAAATGAATAAACGTATTTAAATTTCATACATAATAAATTATAATATTTTATTAAGTAACAGAAATTAATAAAATATTTTTCTTTTTAGTGTCCGTTTTTGCTTTTGTAGATTAAATGCCTATAACTTCGAGCTAAATTATCTGTATCTGTTCTAAAATTCATTCTCTGTGGTAATGGTATATTAATTATTTCTGACATTTCTAACAAAAAACGACGTTTGTAATTGTTTTCTTTATCAAAAATAGTTGTATTCTCAAAGTCCGGGTATTACTTTTATTAAGACAATGAGTTAACAAAGCCGTTTTTTGCGAAGAAATATTATTTTTATGTTTTTGGTCCGATCTATGTCCTGTTAATCTTGTCTTTAGTTTATTTTTAGTATTACCTATATATACTTCTGAACATTGGTCATTGTTATTTCTTTTACATGGAATTTTGTATATCACATTTCCCATATCTAACTTTTCAACTCTATCTTTAGTTCTGCTAAATAATATACCTACTGTATTACAAGTTCTATGGGACATTCTATATTTTTTCTATCAAACATATTTGATTTTTTCCAACCTTTCAGATAAACCAGGAACATGGTTAATGAAATAATTATCCTTTTAGGGTGTTTGGAATAGAAATTAAGGATTCTCCATAAGACGTTGGTTTTTGGTACCAATCTGTTAATAAATTACATTCCTTTTCAATAGTAAATTTAATATTGGGAGCAAATAAATTGAATGTTGATAACATAAATAATACAAAATAAGTCATCAACATATTTTGTAACAACTTTTGGCTTAATATTCAGTTTATTAATACAAGTGTCCAGTAATTTCTCAATGACAGTATCTGCAACAATTGGAGAAGCTGGAGATCCCATTGGTAGTCCTATCAGTTGAGAATATATTTTGTTTTTATATTGAAAATATATATTATCAATAATGCAAAACCTAAGAATACGCAAAAATAATTTCTTATCTATATTAGTAATTCTTTCTATTTTACTCCAATTCTCCTCTATAATACTAATAGCAAGATCTACAGGAATACTAGGGAACAACGATACCACACCCAGAGAAATTAATTTCTCATTGCTTTGTATGGTAAGATTCCTCATCTTTTCTTTAAACTGTTGTGAATTAATAACATTGTATTTGGAATCAGCAGTCATATTCTTAAGAATACTTGTAATATATTTACAAAATTCATAACAAGGTGAAATGGGCGTTAATGGAAACTCCTTTTTATGAATTTTTGGTAAACCATATAATTTGGGAGCAGTAGCCACAACCTCAAAAAAGTAATTCAATTAATTTTTATTAAAGCAAAAAATGGCTTTTTGTATGAACCATTTAACAAACACAGAAGTTTCTAAAAAATTAAAATAAATTAGTAATATATCTATATTCTTTGACCTTTTTTATAATAATTTGGTTAATATAGTATTCAAGCTTGAGATCTTTTATCGTTTAACAAATTCATCATCTTCAGGACAATTCTCTTTTTTTAAAATAATAAAATTAATAAATTAACATTTCAAAAATAAAAGAAAGAGAAAATTGTTTTTGTGTCATATATGAAAAAATATACACACATGTACATAATAATACGTATTAAAAAAAAATACATATAAATAATAAAAATAATTATTTAGAAACATGTATATATCAATATGTACATATGTAGGAGCAGACATATAATTAATATAAATGTTCTCCAACATACATACATACATACATATTTACAACTATAAAATGATAATATGAGGTGTTACTTCTTGTGTAACAAATGCCCATAACTGTGCGCTACATTTTCAGTGTCTACCTAAAAATTAATTCTTTTTGTATTACTAACATTAATGATGTGAAGCATTTGTAACAAATACCTTCTCTTATAATTTGTCTCAGTGTCTACTATTGAAACATTTTCAAAGTTCGGATAGTGATTACATTGATGACAATGTAAAGACAATGCAGTTCTCTGTGAATTGTTTTCTCTATTTTTTTGATCAGACCTATGTCCTGCAATTCTAACTTTTAACTTATTTTTTGTTGTACCTACATATATGTACCTTATCGCAATTATTACTACTATTTCCATCGCACGGTATTTTGTATACAACATTAGACCTATCTAACTTATGTATTGTATCTTTTGTTCTACTAAATAATTTGTTTAATGTGTTATCCGTTTTATAAGCCACCAGCGGACCAGGCGAACTTCGCCTCGCCCCAATTTTAAGCCTTCAGACAAACTTTCTATTTTTTCATTTAAAAAGCCATTAAGGAATAATTTTAAACAAAATTTCATACAAAAACTCGATTTTCGATTTTTCCAATTTTCCGACTTTTCCGGAGGGATTTTCCAAAATTTTCTTCCATAAAATCCTTCTCCTCGAAAATACGAACAACTGACAAACATTTTTACAGAAATCGGCCAAGCCGTTCTCATTTTATGAATTATTGGATTCTGCCACGCCCCTCCGCCCACAGACCGAAAATAAAAAATCGGACTTCACAGTGTCACCCGCCCGAGTATTCTGAAGGTTCCCTAAAAATTTCGTCAAAATCGGCCCAGCCGTTTTGGGGCCATTACGTTACATACATACATACATACATACATACATACATACACACATCCTATTTTATATATATATATAGATTCTATATTTTTCTTTATCATATATTCCTGATCTCTTTAGACGTTCTGATATACCTGCAGTGTTGGGCAAAATACATGGTTTGCGGTATTTAAAATACAAAGTACAAAATACTTGCTGATCATGTATTTAAAATACAAAATACAAAATACTTTCAGGATATGTATTTAAAATACAAAATACAAAATACTTAAAAATCTGTATGTATTTAAAATACAAAATACAAAATACTTCCATTTATTGCACGTATTTCAAATACAAAATACAAAATACTTTCACGTCATGTACATGTATGTATTTATGTATTGTTATTGACAGTACCGTATCTTCTATTCAACGTACGAGCCAACCCACTCAATCAATCGTCTACAGTCGCCGAAAGAACACCTGTTAATACTTTATTAACTACTAATAACCTATCTAATAGATGTACTAGTCCTGCTCAAACTAGAATCAAAAATAATACTGCAGGAATTATTAGACCGATTAGAGTTATACCTCAAAAAAAAAATCTTCGTTTCCCGATTAGCATCAGATACTACTGTTGAAGAAGTTTATTCATATATAAATTTAAAGCACGGTTCCAACTTAGATATCTCAGTGTATAAATTTTCTTACTCTGAACCAAGAATAGTGGCATTATTCAAGATTACTATACCAGATGAGTTGTTTAATATAGTTATTTCTCCAAATTTCTGGCCTAATGGTATTTACGTTCGCGAATTTATATTTAAAACAAGACAAAGGAATTCTGTTCAATTGCCTTCAACGGCAACAAATATTGAAAAAAAACTAAACAAATATATTGAAAATTCATTCTTATATACCAAAATGTTCGTGGCATTAATAAGAAGTTATCTGCGTTATTTAATCAAAGTTACTCATTTGAGTATCATGCTATAGCATTTACTAAAACATGGCTTAATGATAATACATATAATGAACACGGAAATTTTTGCTGCTAAGTATACTATATATAGACGTGATCGTGGCAATAACATAAAGGAAGGTGTTGTCTTGATAGCAGTTTCTAGCCTGCTCACTTCCAAAGCTTTATCGTTTACGTCTTTTCTGGATATTGAATTTATGGCTGTTTTGACAAAACTCAACATAAGAGAATTTTCGTAGCGTGTTCGTATATCTCTTCTAATTCACCTGAAATAATTTACCGGAAACACTCAGACGCTATCTCCTCCGTTGTGCGAATGTCTAATCATAATGATACTATCATTGCAGTTGGTGATTTTAATATGTCTATTATTTCCTGGAACCATTCTACTGATAATGGTTAATTCACGCCCTATAAATCTGGCGCCAATGAGAAATACACTGAGTTTATTGATTGCTTACTAGATGTGAATCTTTATCAGATAAATGGCATCTATGACGATAATATTAAATTTTTAGACCTGGTTTTTGTAAATGACTATGTTGTCACCTCTGTTCTTCGCACTGATTCATTCACTTTGCCAGAAGACCGCTATCATCCTATAATTTTAGTAAATTCATGTTTTTCATTATATACATCTCATTCTGCGGAAAAATCGATAGTCAATAGCTTATGCTTCAAAAAAGGGAATTATAGCATGGTAACTGAGCTACATTATAATAATACTGACTGGAGTAGTTTACTGTCAATTTCTAACTTTCAAAACAAATCTGATGTCATCGATCATAATATTATGAGTTTCTACAAAGGATATATTTGATCTTGAACCAATATTTTCCAAGAAAAACCTGTTCAGATTCCTTTGGATCGCCATGGAATACTAAAGCTCTTTCTAAAATTAAAAATAGCAAAAATAAATATAAAAAGTATAAAAAATCTGCATCAGACTTTGCTAAATACTCAGTTGCTCGTGCCGAATATGACAAATAAAATCAGAATTGCTATAACAGCTACATATATCGTCAAAATTAAAAACAACCTTAAGAAGAATCGTTTCACAATTTTGTAAATTTAAAAAGAAAATCTACTTCTTTCCACCTACAATGAAGTTAAATGAAAATGAATCAGATGAGGATGCTGAAATAAGTAACTTGTTTGCAGATTTCTTTTCATCTACTTATGCCAATGATCAAATTAGAGACACTGGTCTACTACCATGCTCCAATATTGGAGGTCAGTCTATCTTATCCCTTTTATAGATGAATTGTCTGTGCTTAACGGTTTAAAGAAATTGAAATTTTCCTACAACAGTGGATCGGATAAACTACATGGTTTGTAGTATGTATTTAAAATACAAAATACTTGCTGATCATGTATTTAAAATACAAAATACTTTCAGGATATGTATTTAAAATACGTATTTGTATTTTAAATACGTATTTCAAACACATGTATTTCAAATACTGCTCAGCCCTGTATACCTGGTATATACATTCTTTATAAGGTTTTTGTGCAATACTATTTGTTACTCTTTCTCTCCTATATTTATACTGATTAATTAGTTTATATATTAAATGTAATGGAAAATCATTGTCAATGAAAATATTTTTAATCTTTTCTTTATTATTTTTATGAAATTGTATGTCACTTATCGAGAATACCTTTTCAATCAAATTTTTTGCTGTATTAATAATGATTTTTTTGCTATGTTTAGAATCATAATTAATAATTCTTCGTGATGCTGTCGGTTTTTGATACCAATCAAATACTAATCTTCCATTCTTTCTTATCACTAAAGTATCTAAATATGATAATCTTGAATCGCATTCTTTCTCAACTGTAAATTTAAGAGATTGATTAAATCCATTCAACGTTTCTAAAATTCTATCTACTGCTTGAATATTATATTAACCAAATTAAAGTAAATTAGTTTAGTAAAAAAAATAGTGCATCAATTTTTTCCATAAAGCTTCTTGTTTTTGGTATCCTTTTTGATACCCGTCTTTCTTTTTGCAATAAAATATGCTCTTCGCATATAAATGTTTCTAATCGGTGTAACGGTTGCAAGTCATCAGTATGCAAAGTATTTAAAAAGCATATACACACAATGTATCAACTTATTATTAATACTGTATGGATACATTGTAAATATACGTTTAGGAAGTGAGGCTTTCTGCCGTGTATTTTGGATCATTGTCATGTTGGAGGTAGTAGTCGGATTCTATGTCCAGTTTTTCAGCACTTTATTTCAAATTAACTCTGAGAATATTCAGATAAAGCGAAGTATTTCTGCCGTGTATTTTCGATCATGTTAGGGGTAGTAGTAGGATTCTATGCCCAGTTTTTCAGCACTGTATTTCAAATTAATTTTGAGAATATTCAGATAAAGTGTTATGTCCATTATTTCTTCTATAAATACTAAATTTCCTACGCCAGCCGCTGACATGCACCACCAAACCATCACTTCAGCACCACCATGTTTCACAGTCGGTTGAATGTGCTTGTATTGTATTGTCCGTTCGATTTATGTATATAAAGTAGATTTACTTTCATCGGAGAAGATTACTTTCTCCCAAATGTCTGTTTCTTTGCTTTTGTAATTTCTTTTCCAAAAAAGTCGCTTCATTTGGTACACCTTGCTAATTTGCGGTTTTGTCCTGCAAACTCTGGCATTATAAACAGCAAAATTCAGTACTCTGCGTACTGTACGAGGGGGTACAACCGCAACTGTGCTTTCCCTCACCACAGTGGCAATGTCAGATGACGGAATTCATTGTACTTTTTTAATAATTTTTACTATATAGCTCTTTTCCCGAACAGATAGTGCTGGCAATGGACCACTTATGGGTTGATACACACAGTCTGGGTCGTTTTTAAAACGATTTATTATGCCCATAATGGTGGTACGTGGTCGACCAACTAACGTACATACTCCGCGAATGGATTTATTTTCTTTGTATGCGTTTCAAATAATTTTTATTTTTCAATTGCCATTTCCTTCCTTTTTTGACTCATCTTTTATACCCACGAGGCGTTAGAAAATTTTTAATATACATAAGTACCGTTATTAAATTTCCACAGATCAATTTTAAATATTACTATATCACTCGAATTTATTGACAAAGGAGTTCATGTTTAAAGACAAGCTGGGAAGCAGTGACGGTGACTTTTTTCCACAAGAAATATGCAATATAAATAATAAATATTTAATTTTATAAATAAGGCTATTGCGAAAGGAGTAGTTTTAACTGAAATAAAGTTTGAATTAATTATACATTTTGTTGAATATAATAAATTTTGTATTTCAATTATTTTCTGGGCGTGACAAATGACATGGCTGACAAATATCACGTCCGCAAATTGTCCATTAAAAATGTTGCATCTCAAATATGAAAAAAGAAATATATATGTACATATGTACATTGCTACCACAATACAATACATATGTACGTACATAATGTTTGAAATAAGATAATTTTATATCAAGGACAATTCTCAGCCCTTTTTCAAAGCAAGGAAGAGATTTGAGTTTAATATATATTTGAATTCTATGATAACAATTTGAGTATAAACTTTGACAAGTGATGTTTTATCATTAAATTTATTTAAAGCAAAAAAAATATTGTAAATATTTTAACATTATGGCGATCAAAGTTGTTATTATTGTAAGAAAATATATTTTTACTATTTGTCAAAAAAATCTTATTTCTGAATAAAAAATAATGAGTGCCAATTGAAAAAATATAAAAATAATATACAATTTATGTTTCACATCAAATCCACATTTCAAAAGCATTTGAGAGTAAGTTTAAAATAAATGAATTTCTGAATTTGATAGTACTTATCCCTTTTTGTTGAGAATATTATAATTTCCGGGTTATTTTCAAACTTTTGTCATTAAGAAAGAGCTTGATGTCAAATTATTCCCAATTTGAAATCAAACCTGCGTGTTAGTTGGGTGTAGAAGGGCTCATTGTTTCTTATTTTGTAGAAGGAAAAAACTTAATGAAAAAAGGTTATGTAGTTGCAAATTTTTTAATGCAGTTTTTTTTATTAAAGACCAACCATATAGCAATTTTTAAAATTTTTCGTTTTTTCATAAAATTACGTGAAATGGGGCTTTTAAAACAAGATATACTAATGAAGACATTTGAAATAAGTATTAATGAAAAACTTATAGGGGAATAAGTTTTACAACTCTTAAGTTAAATTACCATAAAAATTAAGGAAATATTGTGATAAGATCTTTTTATTCATTGCATTTCTTCTATTATATGTATGTGTAGGCAATTAGGAGCAATACCTTCGATATTATTTTTTAACCTCTGATTAAGAAGTTCATATTCCCCCTTATAATTTTTATTATTATTATTTTTTTTAATACAATAACCCAGACGAATCAAATGCTAGGGCGTGCAATATATTTATAGTAGCATCGCCACTGTCTCTGTCCACAATTACTAGCGGTGTCCACTAGCCATCAACTTGGTGCGAACATTGCACATGACATACTTATATGTACATATCACATATAAATTAGGCTCTGTTCGGAGACCGTTATTAGAAGATCATTTATCGATATATGCAAAACACTTGATTTTGAAAAATGAATTATGTTCACAAATTAAATACAGTAATAGGTTTCAGAAAATAAATTTGGTTTTAAGGCACCATGTTTTATTTTTTATTTGAAAGCTTTTGCCTTTACATATATCTTTATTATTTATTTGAGCATAAGGTCTTTTAATTTTTATATGAATATTTCCGTACTCTTCGACTACAATCTTCGAAATATTGATATAAATATAAAAATTAAACAAAGACTTTAAGCTCAAAATAATAAAAAAAAACTATAAGATTTTTTAGCTTTAATAAATCTAATACACCTTGATTTGCGCTAAACAAAATTTAAATCCACGCCTATTAATAAGGCCTATGCAATAACCTGAAGAAACGCTAGATAATACAAAATATATATGTATATGTATATATATATATATATATATATGTACATATAAATCGAATTTTGATAGAGGAGTTAAAAGTTGCATTCTCGGTTTTGTAATAATCAATTTGCTTTGTATATATATCTTATAAACGGGCCTTGATTTAAGTAATTTCTATCTTTCTTCCAGTTGAATTAAAACTTTATTATTAAAATTTTCCAGTGGAAAAGACGTGTTGGCATATAAGAATAAAAATGTTTAAGTATAACATATTTACATATGTTACATTGGTTTTTATTAGGCTTATAGTTAACTTGGGGGTTCGACGATCAAGTTTTGCCTTTCAAGTTTTAATACATTCATAGTTTTTCTCTAATACTTGCTTTAAATTTCTCTTTCAAGTTGAGTGTTTCAATTTGCCTTCAAGAAAACAGCTGATGACAATTCTTTTATTAAAGTATTTTTCGTTTTTCTTTCCACATATTTTTTGCCGATATAAGTTTTTGTTGTTTTTAAATAAATATTTGCAACATTTAAAAACCTTTAGTTTAAATATCGATATTATTAAATAAATAAATAAAATCAAATAGTGTTTGTACTTAAAGTACCAATGATATGTTGAGATTCATAGAGCTGTACAGAAGCCATGAAGCTCTGTGGAATAAGAACCTTTTATCAAATAGGCGAAATCATAAACTAAACATAGACCCGACAACTTTGAAAACGTGCATAAAGTTTGTGTGAAAGGGAGAGCTAATCTAGTTGTTTTTATATAGATATCTCTTCACACAAACTTTATGATTTATACAAAGTTTATGCAAAATTTGATTCGGACCCTTTTTATACGTCAAAGTTGAGTATTCTGTGTATTCTGTGGGCGAAATGATTTAAAAATGAAGAAAAATTGCGTGCAGCCTACGTCCGAGCTATCAACGCAAATGAATTTTGACAATAGTATGTGTGCGAAATTTGAAAACAAAACTTAATAGCATGTTTCCACGGCACCTGCTTCGCTCTCTATTCTTGCTTCACACCCCAATCATGAGCGAATCAACTTGCTTCGCCATACAAAATTTTGAGAGAGAAGCAGGTAGATTCATATTGAATCTACTTGCGAATCAAGAAAAAATCCTCTCTTCTTTAATTTTTATCGCAAGTTTATCTGCACTAGTTGTCAAAATGAAATATTTTTGTAAACAAAGCGAATTTAAAAGTGAAAAGTTAAAAAATATAATTGCTTTTTGTGTGTGTTTCCTAGACGTAATAAAAAATTTGAATTGCGTGAAAAGTTAATTTATTAGATTTTATAAAAGTTAAAAAAACAATGGAAAGAAAAAATATAAAATCGAAGCAGGTAGATGAGTCGTGTAAACAGCATGATTCATAAACTTGCTTCAGAAAGCGAAACAGGAGATTCAAATTGCCGTGGAAACAAGGTATAATCGTGTGACTGTGGCGTAATGGATCCAAAACCCAAAAAAAATGCAACCTTATACAATGTGGGGAACTTATTTTTCAAACAACTGGTTGTCAAAACAAAAGTATTAATAGGGTTCTATAAGATGGTGTTATACTGCGCCTACTCCAACAGAAAAGACCAGAGCATGTAAATTAGTATACTTTTTGACACATAAACATCCCTGCTTTAAATGGAAGGAATGAATAGACCTCTATCATTAGCCAATACGCGTATTATTATATCATGTGCTTACATACCCACCACATGCACAACAAATCTAAAATTACATGGTTTTTGACATTTTAGCAATTGTACCTGTGTTGCCTGTGTTTTTTTATTGTCACAAAGAAGACTGTGTTGTTAACACCTCCTTGTAAAACACAAACCATGAGCTCATAGGTATTTTCATGTAACTTCTCGCACATTATTTTTAAATTAAAATATCGATATGTTGTGTTTACGCAGGACCCGTGATTTGGCTATTAGGTAAGAAGCATACTTCGAGAAGATTACAGAAACTAATATAAAACTATTATAGACATGTGGCGGCACGTTTATTAGCCGGTGGAAATCGTAGTTGCGGCAAAGATTACGATTCATCTTCAGATGATGAAAAGACTCACAAAAAATCAAGCATTGAAGCAGAAAAAACTGAGAAAGATTCCGAAGAATCTGCTTCGGTAAGGCTAAATCGTTTGTTGGCTTCTATGCAAACGGTTGATAGTCAAATAAATTTTGGCAAATATACTGATTTAGTTGCTAAGCCAGGTGAGGCTAACAAGAAGAAAAAGTTACAGCAAAAGCAAGAGATGGAGTCAAAAGATATATTTACTGCAGCAAGGAAAGTTGCTTCCTTGCTGGGAGATGAAAAACAACAACAGAAAACGGAATCCGAATTGTTGACGAGATTGCTAGGAGGAAAACCATCTGGCGATAATGTGGTATTAGAAGAAAAATTGTCTTCCAATGAGGGTGATATAAGCCTGAGTGATCTAATTGTTGGTATGAAAATTGATCGACGTCAACAACATAGAGAATCTGCCGGTACACGCAGTGAATATGTTAGACGCAGCTTGGCAGCTAATGGAAAACAACAACATTATAACAAACAACAATCATATAAAGAAAAGCGACACGTTCAGCGGAAACGTGAAGTTGAACTGTATACGGGCAGCGTGAATCTTAAAGGTGGTGAACCGTTAGGTATATTTACGGACCCCGCCATTTTAAAAGAATCTTTCGATTTGCTGCCAACTTGGTCATACCTGCATGAAGAAGCACTTAAAGTGCAGATTTCCCACCCACCTTCAAATTATTTCGACAAGTTAGCTAGATGGACGGAACAGGGAAAAATTTGGCGTTTTCCTATTGATAATGAACAAGATTGGTTGGACGAAAAAGATGTTGACTTCTCCGAACACATATTTTTAGAACAACATTTGGAGGGCTGGTGCCCTAATCGCGGTCCTATACGTCATTTCATGGAGTTGGTTTGTGTGGGCTTATCAAAGAATCCATATATTACCGCTAAAGAGAAAAAAGAACACATTATTTGGTACAAAGACTATTTTGAGTCCAAAAGAGATATACTAACAGAATTGATGGCGAAAAATCCTAAAGATGGAAAGAATATTGGTGATCCGGAACAGAAGCAACTTGAAGTTGAATCCAAAGAAATGCATTTGTAAAATACTAATTACTAGGACAAATAATGCACATTAAAATGGAAATTTAAGACAACATGTAAATTTAACAATTGGCGTTTAATTATATGAACGAAAACAAATGTTAATTCAGGTGTACTATTTTTATGGCAAAATAACTGAAAGTGGAAATATAAAGAATTAGATTGCTCTACTAATGCTTAATGCTTATGCTTTTTGAACTAGCGAAAAAACAAGGGCCCAGATTATATTAAATGTCAAGTTCCAATTATCATTACCATCAGTTCCAAATGAGTTAAGCCCACATTATTATAATTTTTTTTTTTTATTTGACTCAGTACGATCAAATTAGAATACATAAGAATACATACAGTAGATATCTCATTTTTATTATAATGTGGACGGGATCTTTTTTTTGTGTTTGGTCCACTGCCACCTGGTCCGTTGTATAAAAACTGTAAAATCGCCACGCAAGTGAAGATAAACTGAGCGAACAAAGCTACTTATATCCTAGACATGTGAGCATTTTTTTATGAGAGTGCATGTGTAACATGCGCTGGGTCAAAATGTTAACAAATCTATATCTATATACTTATATAAAAACAAGTCCGTATATGTACGTCGCCGAACTAATCATAAACGCGTCGAGCGATTGCAACCAAACTTATACACTACGTAGGCAGTGGCCCATATATGGTTTATATGAAGTTTGGTTAAAATCCGATAACGCATGTGTGTGCGGTGCGTATGTGAAGTGAGTGTGTTTTTGCCGCAGGCATTTTTTGTACCGCATACAGCATTCATTAGTATTGAATACATTTTGGTCGTTTGTGTATTGGAGAGCATTGCACGGAGTGATGCAAATAGCAATTTGTTATCATTTCTCTTTTCTCTTTGGACGTCATTGGTGATTGATCTTATCATAATCGATTTTATTAATTTCTTCGCATTTTTTGATGAGTAAACCAACTTTATTAAAAACAAGTGTGTTTCTTTTCTTATTTTGTTTTGCCGTGCGAAGCAGGCAACGGGCCCGCTAGTAATTAATAAAAATTGAATGCATTAAAGAAGTATTCATTAATTAATTTAAAACAAAAAATGGATATATATATAGCACATATGGTCGAAAATCAAATATTGCAGTTGTCAATAAAATTATTTGAGGAATGCGGAAAATATTCAGAATTTACTCGGACCACATATCGAGTTTTCAATAAATAATAGTAGAAAAAAACTTCACGCTCATATGGTGCAAACCGCGATCGATAGAAGTTGGCAGTGCACGCTAATTGTAGTATAAAGTTTTTCAGAGGTGGGCTTTCGGCTAAGATTTGTGGACCAGGAAATTATGAGAAACCTTGCGAAAATACAAATTTAGTTTTTCACTCATAACTTCGGTGATCACATATGGTGCTACCTGAAATCAAAACACGACTAATCTGCAACGATTGATGCAAATAGTATTTTTAGTTTGCACGCAAACGGTTCGGTGGCAACATATAGCAATTAAAAGCCTACACTAATGAATAAAATTCCATCAGATATGGAAACACTGAGGATTTACCACTCTCAAACCTTTAATAAGGTTGATGTAGGAGATTAAAAATTTGTATTTCGTCCATATTTGGACATATTTCCCAGATGTAAAGATGAGTTGATCTGCTGTTTCGGACACAACAATTCTAACATAGATCCGATTGTTGTGCATATATTTATTTTGGTAAAGTATAATCGTTAAAGCTTTCTGATGAAAGCTTTGATGAAGACGTGATGATCGGATAAATTGAAATTTTATTTATTTCATTTGTTTTTATTGCCAATTTAAATTATAAAAGTGCTTATTAATAAAAAGAAACTAATTGTTAATTTTATCAAATTATTGTGGATATTTGTGGATATTTGTTTTTATTCCCAATTTAAATTATAAAAGTGCATATTAATAAAAAGAAATTAATTGTTCATTTTATCATAAAAATACCACAATGCCTGATTGCAGTAAATGCAAGACAGCAATACGTGGGGAAACGGGTGTAAGATGTATGGGAGTGTGCAACAAGGAATATCATTGTACAAATAAATGTGCGGGAATAGACCAATATTCAGCAAAGGTTCTGGAAGCAAACAATTTTGTGCGCTTTATATGTGATGACTGCCTACAATACATACAAAATGTTGATTTGGTGCTAAAGGATATTCAAGATGATGTCAATAAAAATAAAAAAACTTAATAGAATACAAACACGAATTTAAAATGTCGTTGAAAGAAAATGAAAGTGAAATAAAACAACTACTGGAGGCCATTGAAAAACGATATGAAGAAAGATTAAAAAAAATAGATAATGCACAAATGAGTATGATTACCCAAAGATTCAAATTTTGTGCAATAACAATTTCAGACCTTAAAAATATAGTAAAGAAATTAAAAAACAAACCGGATTACTGTAAATTTTCTACAAAAATTATTCTTGATAATTGGCATATAATAGGAAAAACTTTACTCGAATTTGTGAATAAATCATTGGAAACAGGACAGTTCCCAGAGAATTGGAAAATAACTATGATAACCCCAGTTGAGAAAGTGGCAAAGACAAAAAAATGCGGAGAATATCGTCCCATAAATACATTAAAGACATGTGAAAAAATATTAGAAAAAGTAGTAAAAGAACAGTTGGAAAAATATATGGAAGATAAATAATAATTTATTTTCAAAATATCAATCGGGTTTTAGAAAAAAAATTCTCATGTGAAACGGCTGTAAATTTTGTTATAAATCGATGGAAAAACATTGAAAAGAGTAGGAAAATCATGGCGATATTTTTAGATTTCAAGAGAGCATTTGAAACTATAGACAGAAAAATATTAATTCAGAAACTATATATGTATGGCATCCAAGGCAAAGAGCTTAAATGGTTTGAATCATACATGAAAAATAGAAAACAAATGACTAAAGTTAATGGAATAAAATCTGATATAATTATTAATGATTTCGGTGTCCCACAAGGGTCAATATTGGGTGCCTTACTGTTTATCATATATATTAATGATATGCCAAATATAATAAATAAATGTGAAGTTGTATTATATGCAGACGATACACTCATATACACAGAAGGGTCCACAGGTGAAGAATGTCGAGAAAATATGACAAATGATATAAATAATGTTAACAAATGGTTAAAAATTAACAAATTAAAATTAAATGAAAATAAGACAAAAATCATAGAAATAAATATGAATAGTGAAACAACATTCAAAATAAACGAAGAAGTTATAGAGAAAGTTAAAAATATAAAATATCTTGGATTTGTAATAGATCAAGAAATGAAATTTAAAGATTTAAAAAAATTGGGTTTTTCAAAAGAATTAGAAATAAAGTATCAATAATGACAGCAATAAATATATACAATACGATAATAAAACCTCACTTTGAATTCGGGTCAACAATAATTTATACATGCAGCAATGAATCACAATTGGAAAGATTACAAAAGTTACAAAATAAAGCAATGCGGACTATTTTAAAATGCAACAGATATACATCAATACGAACTATGCTCGATACACTTAAATGGCTAAATATCGTACAACGACTTAAATTAAATACTCTTAGTTTTATACATAAAATTAAACATGGTAATGCTCCAGAATATCTATGCGACCAAATCAAATATATCAATGAAATACAACCATATCAACTACGAAATGCGGAAAACTTCAGGCTAAGGAAAGCAACAACAACAGCAATGCAGAAATCACTATTTTATAAAGGACTTCAATTATTTAACACACAAATGATATTAAAACAGAGCAAAATTATATTGTATTTAAAAGAAAATATGTAAATTTTTTAAAACATAATAGTTGAAATGTTTTAATAATGTAGACCAGATTTTTTAAAGTATTATAAATACTAATAAATACTAATAATAATAATAATAATAATAATAATAATAATAATAATAATAATCTTTGACACCTAATCCTCGCGTTTTATTAAACCAAGGCTGCTTTGGAACATTGACAGTTTCATTCATTATATAGTAGGTCATATACTTATACATTTTCTTGCCTCATCGGTGTGAGTTTTACTTGCAGGAAAGTAACATCCGTTGTAGTTCTTTTGGCACTCAATTCAACTCTTTCATTTGATTTGTGAAGACAGTGCTTGGAGATTTTCCTATGCGGTATTTCATCGGGTAAAGATTTTTAAATCTGAGGAATGTCAGGGTCAAAAATAAAGTCCTTCAAGCTCAGTAACGGTCTGTTCTTGGCCAAATAGTAATACTCCTTATATAAATGTTGTTCTAACAAAATGACAAAGGAGACATTTAAGGAGTCAGTTTTTTTTACTTAGAGCGTGAATCACTGAGGCCAGCTGAATTCAAAAGTAGGCAAAAGTTCACATTGATTGAGATATGCTATAGTCTAACAAACTTTTAAAAAATTAGTCACTTGAATAGCTTACATGGTTCTCTCTAATAGAATATGCGCAATATTTAAAAGTAAACTATAAAAATAAAAAATAAATAAATTTAAGTTTTATTAATATTTTATAAAAAATAATAAAAGTTATTCTAAGCTTATATATGTACATAAATACACATAGTGTATGGTGAAAATTTGTTTTAACTTCCATTGTTCCCAACAAAATGCATGGCAGCATAACATTTATTAGAGAAAACCATCCAAATCGTTCAAGCTGGTTTTTTATTTCAAGTAACGTCATTTGCGCACGCGAAGTCGCTTGCAAGCTATAAATAGAAAACTCAATGTAGGGTTTGCTAAGCTGTAGCCCTTTCCGGCAAGTCTACGCAATATGTGTTATACCTACAGTAAGAAACATATATGGTACATTTTCATTTTCAAAAAATTTGCTGTTTTATATAACCTTTTCTTAAAAGTCTCTCGAGATAAGTATGTGTCTTGCTCTGCTTAAGGCGTATTTTTGCTCTCTGTCCACGGCAGGCAGCACCACTATCGGCACATATTTTCCCTTATCGATTGCAGGAAGTGTCATATACGTACGACGTTTGGTTCCACTTTTATTAATGAAACTTTCAATATAATAGTGGTCCAAATTTAAATTAAATTTTATCTACATTCCTTAAATTTTTTTGACTACGACTGTAAAATTTGCTTCTAGAGCCTTTAAGCTTTACATATCCATGTTTTTTTTTATTCATAAATGCCTTTGTAATAATGCATCAAATTCAGAAATATTTTGTTCATTGCTTGCTTTATACTCAACGTAGAAAGTTTGTAAAAAAGTTTGTTTTCTTGATATATTGATTTATTTAAATTATTAAGAAAACGTTATTTTTCGCAAGGTCCAAGAAAATTTCATAGCAGGTAGTCTTGACAGCTCGGGTGACTATTTTTTGCTGCTTGTGTTTTGGCTTGTTTCGTTGTCAAAGTTTGTGTATAACGTACTATTATAGTACGTTTCCATATACGTGATTTCGGCCAAATTACATGATTTGCCCAAATTATATATATAAATTATATAAATAAATTAATTATAAATTATATATATATATATATATATATATATATATATATATATATATATATATATATAGTATTTGCAATAAGAATTAACAAATACTTTTGTAAGCGATTCCTCCTCCTTCTTTGCAGACATATTTGGTGTTGACGTTGACACAAAATTGTAGCACTTGAAAAGTAGTCACATACTTTTTCTACTGTCATTTTTGTTTTGAATATAATTTAATAAAAACTCACGTTATTTTCCATTTTTATAGATTTTTTTCTACTTCAAATTACTATTAAACAAAAGTTGTGTTTTTTATGTTAAAAATAAATAAACAACACAAACGTCAAATTGATGTCGAAAATTCGAACATGAAATCACTTAAAACATAATGGAAACACTTTGAAGTAATTTCGTCAAATCAACTTGATTTGCTCATAGTGGAAACGTACTATAAGTGGTTTAGTCTTGTTCTTTATATAAAACTAGTTCTCGTGTTATCAAGACCTTGCATTTTATAAAGGTACAAAATTTATTAAGATTTTTATTCTATAAATAATGAAATAATATAATCAATTAGGAACTTAAGGAAATTGTGTTACAAAACATTTCATATTTACTAATAGGGCAGCATTAAGTATTTCAGTTCTTTTTAAAACAAAGAAAACAAAAAACCTTATAAACTGGAGAAAAGAATAATTTAATGTTACAATCACTTAGCAGGAGCTGTTTGTACCATTATCTCGTCATCAGAGTTGCTATTCCTATCAAAAGGGTCAACACGTTCCGAGCCACCAAAGCCATTAAATACAAAGTTCGCGGTCATAGGTTTCGTCGTTGAACCAGAACTGCCACATAAATCTACGCGAGATTTCTTGAGTATGGAATACTCTTGATTCAAATCACTTTTAGTTTTACGTTTGGCCCCTATACCCGCTTTTGTGTGCGATAATTTTATTACGGTCGATTTATTGCCCAATGTGTTTGTAGCATTATTTATACGACTTTCATGATTTTTCATTAATAATGGTGGAAGTAGCACATTACACGATTTGATATTCAAGTGAGGTGAGAAAAATTCTTCGAACTTTTTAATTTTATCTGTAATGCTAGATTATATAGTTAAACGCTTTTCTTCTTCGATTCTTGGAAATAGCGGTGAACTTATATCTGAGCTATAGTTATAAGCCGTATTTAGTCCTATACTTTTTTCTAAATAGCTATTGTTGTTGCTCTCTTTAGTGGTCGCTTTCAAATATTTAATCATTTCCAATAATTGATAGTTTTCACTTTCTAATTGAGAATTTCTCTCCTCTTGTGACGTTCTTTGCTCAATTTCTTTACGCATATCATTTTGTACGCCTTTTAAAACACTGCTTATATCAGCATTTTTGCTTTCACACATATTTAATTCCCTTTTTAAAGTAGCTACCCAACTTGATAATATTTTTGGATTTTTTTCACTACTTAGTATTTTTTACGCATCGGACATACTTGATGTTAGCAGAGTATTGACACCCTCCATTGCTTCCACTTGTTCTTTGAATAGTTTTCATTCTTTACGCAGATTGTCCATTGATTTGACTTGTGATTCAAGCATTTTTACCTTTTCATCATAATTGAGTATTGGAAAGTTTTTAGATTCCAAGTCTTTCTCTAGGCCAGCTATTGTTTTCATGGACTTCTTTTGTGTTTTTTGCTACTTTTCACTTCTTTTCCCATCATCTTCAATTTTAACTCAGCATTGTCCAACTGTTCCTGCAGTGAACCAATGTCAATATAGCTCGACTCTATATGGGCCAAATTGAAATAAACTCGTATAACATTACGATCGGTGCACTTATTTCGGCACTGGGGGCAAGTTTCAGATCTTTGTAACCATTGGCTGAGACAAGTTATATGGAACATATGACCACAACTGGTAACATGTGCATCATCGGACGCCGCAAATAGTTCAGTACAAATAACACAGTTTAAATTTAACATTTTCTGTTTGTTTTTTGTTAGCAAAGACTTATGTATGTAGATAATTAAATAAAGACCACCGTTTAAAGCACTATTGATCTAACAATTCACTAATGATTAAATGCGCGGTATTGTGAAAAAAATATTAAAGTCAAATAAATAAATTTATCAATATTCGTTTGTGTTTTCTATGCAAACAAAATGTTTTTTGACTTTTAAATCTATAAACTAGACCCAAATCTTATTTATTTTATATTTTAATTTGTTTCACTCAGGCACAATTGTCAAAATGCGCATGTTCACGGATTTGACGACACAGCTGATTTTAACATCCAAAAAAGTAATTTATCAAACCGAATTGGCGTAAATCTATCTGATATGAATGTGCCTTGGCCACAGAGTACTCAACCAGAGTACTCAACTTTGACGTATAAAAAGGGTCCGAATCATATTTTGCATAAAATGTATAACGTGCATAAAGTTTGTGTGAAGAGATATCTATATAAAAACAACTAGATTAGCTCTCCCTTTCACACAAACTTTATGCATGTTTACAAAGTTGTCGAGTCTAGTTCTAGTTTATGGCCTTGGCTCCAACCTCAAGTATCATGTTGGCTAAAATGCATTTTTACTATAAAAAAAAATATATGTATTTTAATAAAATCAACGAGCCTGTGTGCAGTGTGTAAAATTATATACACTCAAGGATATAGAACTTTGTATCATGTTCCCAGAGCCAAGGAAATCAGAATAAGTGGTTCGTAATTTGCAGTGTTGGTCTTTCACTGTCTGCTCGCATTTGTGCCAACCACTTTTTGTCCTCCCTCACAACCGATTTGTATATGTCCAGTAGATGGGCGCAGAAACTTTACAGAACTGTTTAGAACTAGAGTATTGGGCACATGTAATTTAGACCAAAAATAATGTAATTTAAAAAAATTAAACGAATAATATTTCTTTATTTCTTAAACAAGCTTTCAGATCCAAAACTACGATATCCGTATTGCTTTGTGAACTTCCACGCAGTTGACTGCTAATGGGTACGTCAATAGCAATGACTGAAATGGTTAAATATAAATCAAGGACTCGAAATGAATACGGTATGCTTTATCCAAAAAATGAAATTAGGAAATGCCCCAGAATGTCTAATTGAGCAACTAAACTATGTTGTAGAAATACAACCGTATAATCTAAAAAATGTAAACAACTTTAGATCACCAAGGGCCACAACAGCAATAATGCAAAGATCTCTGTTTTTCAAGGGACTAAACTTATATAACATGCTACCTGAAAATATTAAAACAGGAACTAATTTTATATATTTTAAGAAACAAATAGTTAATTTTGTAAGAAATAGAACTTATTAATGTAATATTTGCCATTGTATTGTTGTATTAATGTATTATTTGTCATTGTATTGTAATTTTTAAAGTATTTTTAATACTCCTTAAATAAAAAATTAATAAATAGCAATGTTACGTACGACTGCTAGTGGTATATAATAAGAAACATCATTGTTCTTTTCACTAATTCCACTTTCGTTCAAATCCTGCTGCATCCTAATATTTAATATAATAAATATTACGATGTAATGTTTATCTGCAGTGCATTCAAAATTGTAGAACAGTTGGTAATCCCATATTATTAGCTGTTTTTAAGATTCTTAGCCCATTAGGTACTCCTAGTAGCCGATCATTATTATTGCGCTGATATATGTATACCGTTTCTCATTAAAATTTATTATAAATTCTAGATTTTTTCCTCTTACTATACACCGGATATCTAGTTTAATTCATCACATACATAAGTGCCATTTCTCGTTACGATGTTATAATAATTTTTATTGCATTTTTCTTCCCGACACATTCATTGAAAACTTGATTAAAATCAATTTTCCATTGCATTTTAATGAAATGCTTTTGACAGATTGGTAAAATTGTGGTAGTGCGAACTGCGTGCTGTTTTTGGTATTGTTGTATTGCAGTAGGAATGAATACAACTAGTATTCATTTCGCCTTGAACGTAATCCATCCCCACATGGTACTAAAACCAATCTTACGCACCAACACTATTGAATTTTTGTACATGGTAATAAATAAAAAGAAGAAGAACTTATGCCAGTGTTGATTTGTCATTTCGAGTAGTCAAACGCGTTTGGTACGAGCGGTCGCATGTTAAGAACTAAACGAGAAGAAATTTATTTTTGTGTTTCTAATTGATTTAATTTCTTTATGCTGCAATAAGAAAAAAAATCTAAGCTTAATCCATACATGATTATTCTTATTTAATTTAGAAGGAATAAAAAACTAATGCACGGAATATTTTTTGGAACTGTTGCGCACACACCATTTCATATAACCACATAAAGCAAATTAAAATAAAATAGTAAAGTAAATACCATAAAAAAATTACGAAAAATAGTCCCGCAAAGTGCATATAAATACAATAAGACAAAGATAAAAGGAAATAAGCAAAGAAACCATAATTATTGAATGAGCTCACACAAGTTTTGCAAAATAAGTATATCATAAAGAGCAAAACAAACAGCTAAAAATGCAAGAGCAAAGTATAAAAATATAAACCCCAAGAAACAAAACAATTTTTCAGCCTTTTTTATAATGTTGTAATTGATAAGAAAAGATCTTAAAAAGAATTAAAAAATATTACGTGTTGCCCAAAAAATTTCTGTTGAGTGGATTTGCTTTGTTCAACAAAATATTTGAGTCATTAATGAAAAAAGTAGTGAGAAGTAAAGTAAATGAGAGTGTTTACTTGAAAAAGTGCATTAGTAATAATAAGAAGAAGCTAAAAACGGCAAATATACCAGTCATCAATTAGTGTTTATTTTTGTGTTAAAAATTTAATTTTCTTGTTTTTTATAGTGTTATATTAATTTTCTACAAACACAAAATATCGTGCAATATTCGTATAAAAAATAATGATTTTTAACACACTAAATTGCTAAATTAATAAAAGTAAGTGTATAAGCCAAAAAATGTAGCACAGGTACATACATACATATGTATGTACATATGTAGTATATGGTTTTTATTATGTTTTAAAATAATAATATCTGTGAAGTTGGTTTTTATAAGAAAAAATATATAAAGAAAACTTGTAGTTCTTTATTAAAATAAAATATAAATCTATCAAAAATTATTAAAGTGCAATTTGGCGTTGCTACTCATTTCATTTTCATCTTTTTTCTTTTGTAAATATACTTCGTTCAAAGCTGCTAACTAATTGGACACGAATGAGGTCTTGAAAACGTAATTGAAAAATTCCGTTGTTGTTGCTAACGTTGGCAGAGACGTTAGCAGAGGCCGCCTTAAGTTATTTATTTTGTGTGTGCGATGCAGATACGTACACATCTAAATCGATTTGTTGTGTGTGTTTAAATGACATCTGTATATTTATATATGTATAAGGTTTTGGGGTTTTTGTTTTAAATATTGCACTCAAAGCCACACAATGGCAAACCCAACAAGAAAAAGTAAATTGTAAATAAACACACATCCAGACAAAGATAAAAAGTGCAATTTCAGAAACAATGTTAACAAAACAAAAAATGAAATAGACGAAATAATATACATATGTATGTACATACATATGTAAAACTAAATTTCTTATTGAAATGTGATCTATACAAACATCCATAAGTATAACTGGTTGAAATTATTTTAATATAATTTTTATTTTCAAAGCTTTCAAAATGGCTTTTTCTTCCTTTATTAGAAAATATGCTATATGGTGGTTATAAGTAGATGGTATGATTCTCACATGTGACTTTTTACCTGTGCGACACATGTTTGTTTTTCGCATGTTTGTCAAAATTGCAAATTTACAAAAGGCTTACAACTTTTACTATGTCTACGTTCAGACGCATCATGTCTTATTGACATGATTCTCTTTGAACTTTCATTGGCGTTCACACAAGTCATGTCTTGTTGACGAGTTGTTTTTATGTATGTGTACATAAAACGTTGTTTGAGCATTTTTGACATTACGAATGAGAAAGCAAAACGTATTGACAGAGTACATAAACTTGCGTACTCGTTTCTTTTCCCCTCGTCGATCTCGCCTATAAAATAGAAATCATGTCAATAAGACATGATTCGTCTAAACGTAGACTTTGTAACGTACATATATGTTGTGTAGTTACACCTGACAAACCCTCTGAGGGTTGGTAACTGCATATTTTGAGAATAATTTTCACCATTTGTTTACAATAAATACTTCATTTACTTATATTTACATTTCTAATCAACCATAACAAATTTATAGAGCGGTTTCTATATGTAATAAAGTTCATATTTCACTAAAGCCATTGATCGTTAAGCAATAAATATTCTAATATAGAATTTTCTTTTTTCCCAAAAATGTGCATTTCGTTTGATACCTATTTTTTATTCTCATTATGAGCGATATAAGTTTTTATCTTGCTGATGTTACCTTTCAAGTATTAGACTTGTTAAGCCTGGACTTGGAAAACGATCAGTAGTGGGTACCCTGCTTCTCATGCGAACTTGAACGATTGCAGTTAACAAAAACACCTTTGTAAAATGTTGTATTTGTCCCTTAAGATTTTTTTGGCGTTAACGCGCGATATATTTGTCTTGATATTATATTATATAATTGTTTTGTTTTTATTTGTACTATTTTCCTTCATTAAATAGATAATTATATGACTTGGGTTGGTAATAATATTACATAATAATTTATGTTTATTTTTATTCAGACTCTACAAATAAACATAAATTACATACCATTAGGTCGATAAAATTAATAAATATATACTTAATATTACATAATTTTATTTCATAGTTTAAGATGAAATGTCTTGTTCTCAAGTAGATATACTCTATATAGTATAACCGTTTTATATATATATATATATATATATATATATATATATATATATATATATATATATATATATATATATATATATATATATATACATATATATATATATAATGGTTTACGTAATAGCTAAATTCCACTGAGAAAAGGGAAAAAAATACATCGGCTTTTAAGACTTTTGGTTTCTTCTGTATCATCTAAGAATGCAATAGCAGCATGTCATAAAAGAGTTTGAAATGTCATTTGATGCTATTTTAGTTATCCAATTTCATGAAAAAGTGCTTACAGTAGATCAAGTCTGCGAGAATGCACTAAATTCATTTTTGAAGGAACCACTTAAGCGCCAAAATGCTACTTAATTTCACAGATATAAATTAAAAACTAGTAGTACTTATTTTGTTAAGATTGTTACAGTATAATTAAAAGATCTGCTTAAATATTTTAAATTTATATTAATGTTATAAATATTTTCTTCTCGTTCTAGTTTAAATATATCATCTACCTACCGCCCAGTATATTATGCTTATTAAAAATCGTTGCCGATTTCTTTATCAAAATAAAAGTTCTGGTTATTAAAATCATAGGAATTTATGTTCATATTAATGTGAACCTATTTTCAAAAATATATTTCATATTTAAGTATTTGTTTTGATTTTGTTCAAACTGCAGCCAACATTATTGACCAACATAAGCCGCAACAAGTTTTTTGTGTTATAAATTTTATTTTTAATTTCTACTATACAACATTTTATTCTTAAATGGATGCAACATCTATAATCACACAAGTCGCCCGCGATGATGAACAATTGAATGTTTATCCCAATGAAAAAGGTAAGTTTAAGAAAAATGCTATAAATTTGTTCAATGTTGTTAATTGTAATATTTTGAAATTTTAAAGTCTATAAATTTTAATTAGTGTTAAATCAATAATTGAATTATGTTTGTGTAGGACCCACACAAATTACTTACCTAAGGATTGATTGATTTACGAATTTCATTTTGTTTTCTTTCATAATGGTATCTGGAAGTGTTTAAAGAAATATCTTTATACATATTTGTGCCACATACAGTAAGGGTGCATCCATATATAAATATTAGCTCGCCACTGTATTTTGTAATTTTTTACATTGCCGTGATTACACTATACATGAAGCAAAAGCAACACGTGCACGCGTCTAATAATACTAATTGTCACAGAATATACACAGAATACCCAACTTTGACGTTTAAAAAGGGTCCGAATCATATTTTGCATATACTTTGTATAACGTGCATAAAGTTTGTTTGAAGAGATACCTATATAAAAACAACTAGATTAGCTCTCCCTTTCACACAAACTTTATGCACGTTTTCAAAGTTGTCGGGTCTAGGTAGTTTATGCTAATTGTAAATTTTTTAATTCCCTGTATACTCTGAGCTTGCCAGGCGACACAAAAATCGTCACGTCTTCTAATTTATGGATTCATATGTATGTACTTATAGAGAAAATACTATGACCTCATTAATTTCACGAAAATAATTATAAAAGATACTTCACTACTCCGGCAACGCCGAGTATACATAAAAAAGTACTCCCTAGCATTGTCAAATCGGCGCTGTCAACATTGATTTTAGTTCGAAGCGGAAATTTTTGTAGTTAGTGCTTGGTGCTTTTATTTTTAATGCTTTTTGTCCTTTTCGGTAACCAAATGTTTATTTAAAGTAATGGAAAAGGACTTTAAGTTCAAAATCAATAAATTTAAAGTCAGTTATGAAACATTTAAAGTTTTTCTCTATCTGTGAAGACAATACTATGAAAATCTAACCCCCCATCTGCTGATACATCAAGTTCCATATGTGCGCTTTTCAAATTATTTAATAAATAATTACGGTTTCAAACAAGGTGGTGCTAAAAATGAAATTTTGTAAGTTGCAATTGATTGGCTTTATTATTTCAAGTGAAACGCAGAACATTTACATTTACAAAGTAAATCACACCGTAACGAAAACGTTTAATATAGTCCTTTTTTCAATTTTAAAGTTGACAACGCTGGGAATCTTACATATTTCGCACTTGCACACATGCATACATATTTGTATAAATATACTCGCTTGTTTTAACTCCTTGAAAACTACTTGCATTCTATAAGACAATTCTTTGTACGTCATTGAATTCTTGTTGCTATTTTAAGCTCAATTGACTATGAATTGACTATGAGTCATTATGCAGACTTTTTTACATACGTATATATATATATATATATATATATATATATATATATATATATATATATATATATATATATATATATATATATATATATATATATATATATATGTGTGTGTGTGTGTGTATTATTTTTATTTTTTATAAGCCAGTTATTTTGTACACAAACCTACACGTAAAAAAGTTTTTGCGTACGCCATATACATACATACATAAATACGTACATATATTGATGACAATTTGTGTGAAATTTTTGCGAAAATATTTGAGTGTGAAACAAAAAATTATTTAATAAGAATAAGAGACCCATATTCTGCCACTGTTAAAAAGTTCCAATCTACCTGCTTTCTTTCTTTGAAAATATTTTTCCTAATCCGCAAATGTATGGTATTTATTCGTATTTATTCTTAGTTATGAAAAGGGTATGTATTATATTCCGGTTACGGAATAAAATAGATATCAAAAAATCGGCAAAAAAATTTATTGGTGTATAGTATGTGTGAACGATTTTTCAGGTCAATTAAAAATTTTAATTATATACATAAGAAATACATGTTATAAACACTTTTATTAGCTTCACTTGCAACAAAATAACTCGCAACAAATATTGAAAGATAATTTATAACACTACTAATGGTCGCAACGAAGTGAAGCTTTACACGCATATGTATTTTGGACGACAATACAATTTATAATTTGGTAGTAACGGGGGAGGGAGACCACAATCGCTCTTACCAGTGATTAGCTTAGGTTAAAGAGAGAAGATGATTCAGCTTATGCAAAAATACATACACCAGACCAGTAAAAGGCCTGTGGTTCGGTCCCACATGGAAAAAGCGAAAACTGATAACTTAAAGGAACTCAGTTCCATGAAGGTAGTTTTTTAATTCTCTTAAGATGCAAATCATCTTACCTAACTCGGCTTTCTTAGGCTCAACAAACCGTTCGCTCTTTTTTCGTCTGGGTCGCCTATGTTCTTACCGTGCCTCAACTTTCTAACACGGCCTGTGCAGCCTTAAAGTGCTTTGCATTTAGCAGGGTCACTGTCTGCAATGCTCTAGCCTTAAACGTACGCTTTTATTATACACTAATGATAAAATAATCAAACTGATTTGTAATAATTTAAGATATACTCGTATATTTACCTGTCTATTTACCGTTGCCAATTATATAACTACATTGTATAATAAACGAAAACATGAAATTTTCGAAAGTGTGCTTGTTGCATCTTTAATATCCAAAAAGTTAAACAAAGCAGCACTCCACGATTTTTGAATAATTCATTGGGTATTAAAGATGTAAAAAACATACCAGAAACTCCTGAGAGTATCTATCATTCGCCACATATTCTTCAAAATATGTGTTCCAGCCAAAAAACACGATGTTAATTGTAAATAAAGCAAAAAGTTTTAAAATAATTATATTAATATTTTTTATTATGGTAGAAGGATCTATGGCAATTATATGTGAAAGAAATATCGGCCAAATGCTCGCCACGGCTTCGGTGGATTCCATCTATCCGATGGTCCATATTTTCTATAACTCTTAGGTTGAATGTGCGAATTATCTCATCTTAGGTAGGTTAGGTTGATTGGAGGGGTGTGATAGCCCATGTCATACGACATAAACTTAAGCCAGTGAAGGCTTTCTGTGCGCTCCATTTAATTATCAGACACAAACTGCCACAGTTCTGCGGCAGGATTCGAACCTGGGACCTTTGCACTACGAGTCTAGTACACTACCTACTATTCTACGAAGGTCAGTCTCATCTTAGTTCTTGAATTATTCTTGGTTTATTGACGTACACTTTTTTTAAATATCCCCAAAGAAAGAAGTCACAGAAAGGTGTCACATGATCGTGGTGGCCAATTAACATCGCCACAAAGTGAGATAACGCGGCCATTGCAATTCTCGCGCAAAAGAGCCATTGTTTCGTTGGCTGTGTTGCAACTGGCACCATCCTGTTAGAAACACATATCGTCCAGGTCCATATTCTCAATTTCTGACCACAAGAAGTCCGTTATCATTTCGCGATAGCGAACACCATTCACGATAACTGCTTGGCCGCCAGCCTATAAAATGCACCTAACAGTCTCTTTGTGGATGCTTTTCGTGGATTCTTATTTGCCCAATTGAGACAATTCTGCATGTTAACTAATCAACTGAGATGCCTCGATCTTTGTAAAGTCACCATTCACCTCTGTCTGTTCAACCAACCATTCGGCGTATTGCCGACGCTCGATGTGGTCATTAGGCTTCAGGTCTTGAGTCAGTTGAACCTTGTAAGCTTGTAAAATCAAATCTTTATTCAAAATTCGTATCGGTGATGTTCGTGAGATGTTCAATTCTTGGGCACGACGACGAGTTGAGGTTGACGGCTCTTCTGCCACACTATCGCGAACAACAGTAATGTTTTCCGTAGAACGAAATGGGCGAGCATCCGTAGGTGTTTTCAAATTTTCTACAGATACAGTTTGCTGAAATTTGCGCACAATTCTACCGATTGTGGGCACATTTGGTTGATAATGCTGAAAGAGATCGATTTATTTCCAAAAGAAAATATTTTTCCAACCATTTTACGCAGTTATTTTATTTCCATAAAATAATTTTGTTTCTCTTATTCATCAGTTGAGTTTTAGTTAGAAGATTTTTATGGAAGAAGGAAGACATATTTTAGAGCACTGCTCATGTTGCTATATATTTAACGATGGAGCCTAGTACAGAATTTCACCTGATTTCACATTTTTAATATTTAAATAAGAATAAAAAGTTAAATAAATTACAAGTCACACAAAATTTTCAAAAATTCAGTAACTAAACAGCTGTTTACCATGTTCAATTTCCGTAAGCTTTTTTACATACAGTTCTTATCGGGCTGTGAAATTCGCGGAGTGCTCTATGTTAGGTTTTATGCATAAATTTAACCGGTTTAAGACCAAGGTTTAATTGCAAGAGAGAAGTGTGCACTAAATGAATTAAAATGATCTATTAGAAACAATACATACTTGCTTTTTACCCGAAACTATCGAACTAGTCACCAATTATAAAAAAATAACATTATAGGTCAAATGTATACCAGGAAAACGTTGATTTAAAATTACCTTAATTCTTTTTCGAATGCTATTTTTATTTTTGGCGGTTTTTAATCGGCCGATTGATTATTCATAGAGGTAAAAGTTATGCCCCTAATGCATGCACATATACGTTTAAATATAAATAAATGTCTTCGCGTTTTTATAATTTTACGAATTGAATATTTTTCTTACTGTTGACCTTTATTTTTTCTTAACTTTTTATTTCATTGTTTGATTTTACCATTCCTAAAGAATGTGAAAGTTACCATTTAAACGCTAATTCATTCATTCACTTTATTTTTACACACTTGTTTGTATTTTCTTTCTTACTTTCTGCCGTGCTTTTTTAACAATCGCACTAAAAGATTTCTTTTCCTCTGACCTAAAAGAAATTTACACAAGAAATAAAACAAATAAAATAATTATTCACATTGCATATTAAATAGTTATTTTTAATGACTGTTAATTAAAATTCTTGTAACAGGTACGTGCATACATACAAGAGTAAATAAAGCATAACATGTACTTATATGCTTATGTATGTATGAGTGAATTGATTATAATAAAATTTAAATTTTAAACTATTTAAACAATAGTGATTGCTGTGTTGCCAACGTTGGTTCAAACAAGAGTGTAATCGTCTACTGATGTAATTAAGGTGAAATTGGTGGACAACAGATTTTATAGACTGTGTCTAAATGAATCTGATATGACAGCACTTGTGTTAGTGCTATTTGTTGTGTGGTTAGTGGCCCATGTCAAGTGTTACTGAATTGGGTATTTTCAAATTGTTCGCAGCAATTTTGAATAATTCTTTAGTTGTGATATATAAAAAGCTGGATTCACCCTTATTTCATTTAGCGTCATCAATACGAAACGATATCGGTTTTGTGTCGATTGTTGTAAATCGGTGTGCGCATTGTCAATATCATGTTTAATCGATAAGCATCGATATAATTTTGGTATGCCTTATGCAACGTTAACGCCGGCATCGATATAGATTTACTTTGATATTGTCGGCAGCCTTATTGGTGTCGAAACAATTTTATTCCAATTAATTTTATTTCAATAATAATCCTTAAATAAAAAAATGGAAAAAGGGAAAAAATCACAAACACTGGCGAATATTCAATAAGTTAGTGGAGGACTATGCTGTATACATATATTGTTGAGTGCAGCGCAAACATAAACAATTTTACTGCACTTACCGGTGTATAGTGCTATAGTGTAACTGACGAGCGCCAAAAAGGCATCGAAAACGGGTTTTAAGAACTCCAATAGTTCTTTCCACTACATTTCTTGCTTCCGCATGCTTCATATTATTAATGGCTTCCGCACTACCTGCAGGTGTGGACCGATATGGAGTCATTAAATAGGGCTCAGGTGCAAGCCTGCATCACCTAAGTAGGAAATTTGAATAATTGTTTGTTATTTTATACAGAAGTTGAATTCTTACCTATTAACCACGAATTAAAATGACCAGCATTGTATTGTTCTTTTAAAGTACGTTTGGCATGACTGACATTCCATATTATAGAGTCATGAGAAGAACCTGCATATCGGACATATAAAAAGCGTATTCGCATTTTGTGATCACAAATCTAAGTTAATAAAATATAATTCGGTTAATATAATGGCCAAGCTTGAGGTCTTATTTCAAAACAATGAAATGTTAATTTATTAATTTTATTATTAAAAAAAAAAACAGAATTGTCCGTGAAGATGATACTCAATGAGTATCGAAATATCGATAGTTTTAAATAAAAATTTTTAAGGATAAAATAAGATATTAAGCTTGACTATTATATTAACCAAATTATTATAAAAAAAGGTAAAAAATTTAATAAAATATATGTAAATATAAAGAACAAACAAAATATTTTTAAAAATTAACAATAATTGAATTTAAGGTAGTTTTCTGTATTTGAAGCCAATGTTTTTATGCAGGTGCCATGCGTTAAAAATCTGCAGTATTCGAAATATCTGTCGACCTATCTCCCACTTTTAAATGTGTTGTTATAGTCTCAAGAACGTATTTCAACACATCTTTAGGCGAAAAAAACTTGCTAACCTTTAAGCAAATAAAAAATTATGTAATTCCTGGCAAATAGAAAGAACACTTTGAATTTGTTACTTACTTTTCATCAGATAATAAAAATATGTTTGATTTTTGCCTTTTTAATCTTCTTTGTAATACTAATTTGATTTCTTTTCCTTATCATTCGGATCAGAATTACATTTTAGTTGTTAAAAGTTATCCTCAAAACTTTATAATAAAAACTGAAATCAAACACACGAATTGTCTAAATTATTAGAGATGTGCTTTAAAAACGATAAACAATCGACATCGTAACATTGCTGCTATGGAATGCAAATATATAGAAGGAAAAAACTCGTTCTAAATATAAATATGTTTGTTCCTCTTACTTTAAAAAAAATTGTAAGTACGAATAACATTAAATCTATCATAAAACTCTTTTTAAGTCAAGTAAGAAAAGTTTGAGTTATTTCATGTGCATATTGAGGCTAAGCCCTTGTTCCTCACGGAATTGTATATAGTGAAAAATAAAGACAATAGCCAAGGCTACATAACTTCGTTTACAGTTTCGTTGAATTGTACTTGCGGAAATTTTTTATCATAGAAATTTAATATAAAGAAAATTTCCATTAGTTATTGTATTAATTTTCCTCTGCATCCAATTACTTGGGCTTAGCCACAGTAGCTATATTCCTTAGAGAGCTCATATAAGGGAAACTTAACATAAATCATAGTTTTAAATGTGTATAATTTTTACAAATTCCATTACACAGTGCAACACGAAAAAAAACCATATACGGACACCACTACGTGATAAAAGACTAAAAAAAAGACCCGTGTTTCCCAATTTTTCTCAAAGTCATGCACTTCTTTTTTTATGGGCCGCCAAAGATTTGGGGCCTCGGTATCATTTTCGCAAAAAAGTGATAATTTTCTCGGGCTCATATCTTGCAAACCGTTCCGAATTTCGATTTACTCTCTGAGGCAAACTTGTAGCTCTTGTCATAAAGAACAAAAATTGCGAAAATATAAAATCAAAAAAACTTCTCCTTCCAGATAAAAATCGCAAAAAACTTAAAAAAATTCGATTTTTTAACATTAGGATGTTAACATTAGCATGTTAACATTAACAAAGCTGTCAAAAATGTTGTTAACATGCTAATGTTAAAAAATCGATTTTTTTTAAGTTTTTTGCGATTTTTATCTGGAAGAAGTTTTTTGATTTTATATGTTCGCAATTTTTGTTCTTTATGACAAGAGCTACAAGTTTGCCTCAGAGAGTAAATCGAAATTCGGAACGGTTTGCAAAATATGAGCCCGAGAAAATGATCACTTTTTTGCGAAAATGATACCGAGGCCCCAAATCTTTGGCGGCCCATAAAAAAAGAAGTGCATGACTTTGAGAAAAATTGGGAGACACGGGTCTTTTTTTTAGTCTTTTATTACGTAGTGGTGTCCGTATATGGTTATTTTGCCACGACTTAAAAAATTACACACAGTGTTAAAGGAAACTGTAAACGAAACCGATTACTGGTTATGGTATTCATTTAACACAATGTCAAGATCGGTCAAGAAGAAAGGTTTGGTTAAAGTAACCGTAATAATAGAAAATGTCTGAAATTCAGTTCGAAACGCGTACAATATTCTATATGGGAATAATTATCGCATGCAATATTAATTAACTTGACGTATTTATCTTCACACACATATGTAAATATGTATGTAGATATATGCAAAATAAATAAATATTGTTATTAATAAAAATATTTCGTAATTGAAAGTGACATTTAAATGTTTCAATTTCTTGAACTGATATGTGTCATGTGTGATTCGATCTCTGAATTAAGTTTTCAAAACATATTTTTTTCGGCAAGATCGTTATAATTTTGGGCTGGAAACAATTGTCAGGATTAATGCCAGATGGCAGGCAACCATCTTAATTTTTATTGTTTTTATATCTATATTTTTTGCACTATTTTTTAGTTATTATTTTTTTTTTGTTTGAATGAAACAAATTGTTGGACATCTTGTTATACTATTTTCCTTAATTATTTAAATTGTGAAGGTAATTTTAAGTTTATTGAACGTAAAAAGTGTACCGTACAAACTTTTGTTTTATACATTTTAAAACTGAAAGTCAAGCTAACTGATTTTTTTTCATTTTATTTTATTTCGTTTATTAATTTTTTTATCAATACAGTTTTATTTATTACTTAGTGTTTGTGCAAGTGTAAGATTTAATAAAATTCGTATAAAATTGTTCATATTAAAACCCAATGAAAAGTTGCGTTACTATTAACTTTAACCAAAAAAAAAACTGCATTTGAAACATATTAGTTGTGCTTTTCAAAAGGACGAAATGATTAGCTGTTTGTTAAAATTTCAATTGAAATGCATTATGGGGAAAATCAATGGGATATTCCGGAAAGCCATTTTTCGTGTCTGTTTTTCTAGTTGCCATAATAATGGCGTGATCTAAGTACCCATTTATCGCAATATCAAAGATTTAAATCTGTTGATCAGATTCGGCTTTTGCGTTCTAGGAAAGAAAAATGCAAATCATTGGGGCTGCTCATTACACTAAGTGCAGCCATTTTGCTGCAGCTGTTCATGGTTAGTTTTTGGGTTAATGTCAGATTTGACACTATCCACATCGCGATTTTGTATTTATTAAGCACAATTATTTGTAGTATACATAAGTACATAAATAAAGGATGATTTTTTTTAGCAAATATCATTTTAGCAATACTGTTTTTGCCAGCTCAGCTGTTTTCGTGTAACATGTCACAGTTGAATACGCTCAGTTTGGTCTATATTTTAACCATGAATCGCCTTACAAACGAACATGGCTGAGAGATTATTAAATTTTATTATCAAAATTCATGCTCGCTTAAGAAAGTGGTGCATCGTCCACTTTTTTATCGAAAAATTGTGTTCATCGACGAACCTCATTTATGGTTGAATGGATACGTGAACAAGCGAAATTGCCGTATTTGGTGTGAAGAGCAGCCAGAAGCATTGCAAGAACTGCAAATACATCCCGAAAAATTTACTGTTTGGTGTGGATTACGGGCTGGTGGCATCATTGGACCGTACTTTTTCAAAGACGACTAAGGCAGGAACATTACTATGAATGGCAAGCGCTACCGTGTGATGATTATAATTTATTATTATTTTTTTTGCCAGAATAGAACAGCTGGACTTGGCTGACATTTGGTTTCAAGAAGACGATGTCACATGCCACGCAGCACGCGAATCAATGGCCCGATTGAGAGGCGATTACGATTGTGTGATTTAACGCCTTTAGACTATTTTTTGTGGGGCCATTTTAAGGCTCATGTCTATAGGGACGCACTGGAAGCCAATATTAAAGAATTTATTCGTGAGATAACGGCCGATATGTTGGAGAGAGTATGGCAAAATTAAACCCAGCGTAGTATGAACCATTCGAGGTGTAGCCGCGGTTAACTCGTGCATAACACATTCGTATGTGTGTAATTTATACTCACAGAGATTCCTTGAATAAATTAGTTTTACAAAGTTTTTTTATCTCAATTGGATCAATATTTTAATGATTAAGATCATTTCTTAAAATGCAGTCGAATCCTGATAAAAAAGCGCCATTTAAATGGGAAAATCGCTTAACCCATTGATGCCAAAATTACTTTTAACCGCTGTAAAATTTAAAATTATCTTTGCTTTTACTAGGTTTTAATTTGTTACATACTCGTATTTCAAGCTCAGGGTGGTAGAAATAATATAGGGAGATTTTTTGTAAAGTTCCATGCATGTAACATGGTGCACCATACATAGTTAAAATGAATTATTTGATTGTATATGTAATTTAATATATAATTACATCCTCTAGCTTTTTAGCACTAAACACAACCATAATACGATAATGAAAAGAAAAAAATTGCAAAGAATGAAGTTTTGCAATAATGCAAAGATCTTAGTTTTATTAAAAAGTTTATGGCGTTAAAAATAAGCAACATGTATGCAACAGTGGTCATAAAAAGGATTTATTTAAGGTGAATTCACCCATTCGTTCTGTACGAAATTTTTATTGTGAGACAATTTTAGTTTACTGAGAGTTTGCTCACATACGATTCACCCACTTCGAACAAATGTTCTGGAGAAACAAAGCTACCATATGGAACAACTCTGTAAATGATGTGTGTTACTTTTACAAGCAGGCAGCACAGTGGCAGATGATTGCAATTTGCTGTGGTCTAAATTAAAAAAATCTTTATAAAATAAAAAATATACAAATGAATAAAAGTCGAGTGCATGTTCTGATAGCTATTTGGTTAAATAAATATAAAAAATTTACAAATATACTCTGATGTGGCAGCTCATTTCAATTTTGCATAAAAAATTTATGCATCTGGCAGCACAGATGAATTCGTTCGGGACGATAATTAAAATTAAACCAATTCAAGCAAAAATTGTTCCGCATTAAATTTACTCTCTTTCTCTCTCTCTCAAAAATAGAGACGTCAAACTACATATAAAAAAAAGCATTCGGAACGTTCAGAACGAATGGGTGAATTCACCTTTAAAACAAAAATTCTTAACTTTTTCTTTTGATAAATTTCAAAACATTTTATGTCGCGAAGTCGGAATACGTCTATATATGTTGTCATCCCATTACTAAGGAAAAGAGCACTCAAGATGGCACATCATATGTTATCTTAAGCGAAACGTTTTATTATTTAATATTTTATTGTTTGTTGTTGGCTTAGCTGAGTATATGCCTGCATTTCATTGGCGCTAACCAAATCATCAGTACCCTTTAGCCAAATCAAGTTTGAAAAGCATTCAAGCTGGTATACGTATGCAACATACTACAAATACTATATGAGAATTCAAATACTATTCGAGAATATTTCGAATAATGGAGAATTTCTCGAATAACAATTTTGATAAAGAAACGGTTTATTATTATCCGAAGTCCACTGAAACGAAAATCTTTGTTAAACGAATACCAAGCGTTGCAGTTTTCTATTTTCATTTATCCGAATTCGACTGCATACATACACCGTTCTTCACACATGTTACATTTTCTTGTTAATTCCAGTGGGAAAATAATAAGACACAGGATTGCATACCTTATCTATTTTTTTCCAGCTGAAATAAAACTTGCGAAAGAAAACTTGCAAAACGCGATGCGTTGCGTTATTTTAATACAATTGCTTTTGTTTGTTTGTTATGAAATACAACAGTTTAAATTGAAATGACGCAAGTGAAATATAAAATTAGGCCCTAAATTTCACGGACTAAAATATAATTATACCTAAGCTAGAACAATATCATTTAATAAATATAATGCTGACGTTTGTTTTTTTGCTTGATATTAAAACGCGATTCTCTTCTTTCTAGTTCAGATTAAAAAGATGCTGTCAAAAATTATACAACATACGTACATGCATATGTATCTGTGTATGTATGTATATACATACATATGAATGTATGTAGATAACAAACATCAAACTTGTTCAACAACTTTTTAAAGTTTGCTTTTGTAAAGAAAATTTTTTAAACGTTGAATTTTTGTCATACTATTTTGGATTTCATTCTACAAATAGATGGATATGCCACAGATAGTGAATTTGGTATGTTTTGCTCGGTATTTAGCGATTAAAGTGATGTAAACAGAATCCTACACACAGATATCGTTTTATACTTTCAAGCAGTGATGGAAAATTCAGTACTATTGTACTATTTTCAGTACTTTTTCACGACAAAAATACCGCAGTCATATTTAGTGCGTCATATTTAGTACTCTTTTTTTGTTTTGCTTTGTTGCCTGTTTAGAAATCATTGACAACATTGGCTACAAAACAAGAACATAAATAATGCACAAAATTCCTTATTCATGTTGTTGTTACTCAAGCTACCAATTCTAATGTGTTTTAACTAGGTACATGGTTTCGATAACATGCTATTTGCACACCTCTAAGAAATAAAGCATTTTTTGTCCTAGAATTTAAAATTAAAATAAACAACGTCATGCAAGTCGCGAATATCACATTAGTAAGTTGCAAATGGCAAAGAACACCCCCGAAAATTAATACATTTTTAGAAAGCGTACATTGCACAAGTACGGAATATGTTTATTATTTTAATACACAACAAATAAAAATTTTGAAAAATATATGTTTATATCAAAATAAATTCATTTTTAGTTTGTTAAAATAGTTTTGTATGTTTTATATTAAACTTAATTAATTGTTTACTTTATATAAATGCATTCGAGATACAAGTACAATGTATGCACTTAATGAAAGTTTTTGTAGAAGTAAATTAATTTTTTTGAGTAAAGTATTTTAAATATTTATTTATTTATAACAAATAAATTAAATTTTTTCATTTAATTTTTTTAATATATATGTAAATGGGTTTTTAAATTTAATTTTGAAAAAAAAAATTAAATGTTTCATAAAAAATACCAAAATGTTGAAAAAAGTACTCTTTTGGTTTACGGTCAGTACCATTTAAATTTTTCATTTTCCCATCACTGCTTTCAGGTATCTTGCAGAGTTTAATTCGTTAATTTTTCTAATAATGCTTTATTCGAATTGCTTTCGTTTATTTAGTGAAGGGCTCATTTCGGTCATTTGTAGCCAAGTTAACAACTTGCTGCTTTATATTTGGTTGATATCTATCTGCTAATAAAAAAAAGTAACTGAAAATTGTATCGGTTGACCTTAACTGTTGCGTGTTAATGAGATCCCATTATACACAAACTCGCCAATTGAAATGATTCGTTTTAGTGTTGCGTAAATTATTATGAAGGGCTTCCCAATAACGCTGGTTTATTGGTAAAATGGATATTGACAAAGTTCCACGAATGTATAGAAATATGGAATATACCATAATATCGATCTAATGTTTCGCATCTTCTAACAGTCGCATGGACTAATATCCTTTAAGTTTGAACCGTAAACTGGTTGACTGCTGCGTAAGATTCCACAAAAAAATCTTACAGTGCAACATCTCATGATCCTAACTAGTCATAATATGCCTGTGCTGGCTTAAGCTACCGTCAAAAATGAATGAAAAAGCTGTCAAATACTTAAGCAACTTTATGAACTGAGATACTTATTGCCAGTTTTTGGCTTCGTGTTTAAGTACGTATTTAGCTAATTTTATTTAAATTTAAGTTGTATTTAAATTCAATTTCAATTCATCTGTCACAAGTTGAAACTATTATTAAGTGATAAGAAAATATTGCACTACCACAAAGCTTCAAGAAATCTTTCCGAGCTTTTAAAGAACAGCTGTTTAATAATAGAAAGACTAATAAATAGAAATTTTTGAGACGATTCAAATTTAATCACAATATAAAATTTAAAAAATAAACATTTGATAAATCCAATAGGATTGAATAAAGCATTTTTATAATTTTATTTGACGTAGGACTAAATATTAGAGTAAAATTTTTGTGAAAAAATTGTCGCTTTCTCTGTCTGCCAAACAAAAAATAATTGGCAGAATCACATGGTCAGTGTAATTAACTTTAAGTTTTATTTAAGAAACCACTATTTAAGTTGAACGGAGTCAAAAACCAAAGCCAGTAAAGTTAACTTCGCCAAGTATTTGACGTAAATCGCCACATTAGACATACATATTTAACAATTATGTTCTTCCTAATGCTTTGCGGAATTACATTGTTAGAAAATATTTCGTAATGGCAAATATTTCATATTTCTCCTCTTTGCGACATTAACGTCAAATTTAATTGATATTTTTATTAATTATATTATGGTCACACCAAAAAGGCCTACGGGATAACAAACGCACGATGTTAATTCCAAATAAAATAAAAAGTTTTCAAATAATTATCTTAATATTTTTATTACGATAGAAGGATCTATGACAATTATATGTGAAACAGAATATCGGCCAAATGCTCGCCACGGTTTCGGTGGCATACATCTATCCGATGGTCCATATTTTTAATGACTCTGAGACATTATGGAGGTTCAATGTGCGAATTATCTCATTTTAGTTCTTGAATTATTCTTGGCTTACTGACGTACACTTTTTTAAATATCCCTAAAGAAAGAAGTCCAAAGGTGTCAAATCACATGATCGCTCGACGTGAGATAACTCGGCCATTGAAATTCTCATGCAAAATAGGTCCTGTTGGAACCACATATCGTCCAGGTCCATGTCCTCAATTTCTGACCACAAAAAGTCCGTTATCATCTCGTGATAGCGAAACCATTCACGATAACTGCCCGATGACGCCGCCAGCCTATAAAACGCACCTAACAGTCACTCTTTGTGGATGCATCGGCTTTTCAACGTTCACTCGTGGATTCTTATTTGCCCAATTGAGACAATTCTGCATGTTAACTGATCTACTGAGGTGCCTCGTCGCTGAAGATGATTATCTTTGTAAAGTCACCATTCACCTCTGTCTGTTCAACCAACCATTCGACGTATTGCTCGATGTGGTCATTAGGCTTCAGCTCTTGAGTCAGTTGAACCTTGTAAGCTTGTAAAATCAAATCTTTATTCAACATTCGTATCAGTGATGTTCGTGAGATGTTCAATTCTTGGGCACGACGATGGGTCGAGGTTGACGGCTCTTCTGTTACACTATCGCGAACA